>PVKM010000687.1:27657-97482 GCA_004027735.1 Carollia perspicillata
CAAAAGATGTTGGTGGGAGAAATCTGGGGAGAAAGCTGAGATTCCGAGGATGGAGCCTCTAGCCCAGCCAACAGACAAAGCAATGGCCAGGTCGTGGGCTTTGCTGGGCTCTCTGATCACTGTCCCAGACCAGCCCTGGGCTGGGGAGAGACCAGACGCCCTGCACAGCTCACAGTGCCCCTGGGTCTCCTGTGGGAGAATCAGGGCAGGGCCTGCATTTGAGCACAGGGCTCCATCTGGCCAGGTGGCCCGGATGGATGAGGCTGGGGGTCAGTGGGTGCTCTGCGGTGCACCACCACGACCCCAGTGCCCCTAACCGTGTTCCAGGAGTCCTGCTATGGGGAGTTTATAACGAACTTCATCTCCACCCTGAAGAATCTCACTGAGAAACATAAGAATGATCACCTAGAAAAAGTTTATAAGAATGTGAAGGAACTTAAGCGAATCTGCACTAAGCTTCAAGTAAGTTGTTGTTTGCTCTTAGGAGGACCTGAGACATCATTTTTCTTGCTATCACAGCCAAGGAGACAGCAGGGCAAAGCGCTTCTTATGTCCCCCACTTGCCACATGTGATGCCTTAGGTGCCACTTTCCAATCCCAAAGAAGCCCACTCATTGACAGGGGCTTAGGGGAGTGGGGGCTCAGGAGTCACTCGGGGCTTTCTGTCATGCACTCTGCCACGCCCCCACATGCAGAGGTCAGTGTGGAGCAGGCCTGAGAAGGGTCTGGTCAGGGACTCAGCCTGGGGAGAGGGAAGGGGCGCCCACTGGTAACCCTGGTTGGGCAGTGGTCGGGGGCAGGGGTGTTGTGGGGAAACGACTGAGATGCTCGCTCTCTCTATCCACTGCTTGCACAGTCCCCTGCTCCTCCTTGAGTCCCTGTCCTGGGCAGCAACGGGACCTGCTCACACCCTGCTGACTCTTTCTCCAAGGCCCTGGGCTCCAAAATTACCAAATGGGCCCCAGTGCCCTCCCTAAGAGGGATGGGGAGGGCCCGCTAAGTTACTTCCTAGGGGTGGGGTGGGGGGCTTATCATGTGGCCCTTCTGGTTGGAACAGCAGAGCTTTTATTTTTCTCCTCTGAGATGACTTAAATATATATTTCTTGTTTAGCCAACAGAATCACCCAAGAACTGCACTATTGAGTTAACTGATTTCTCACAGTTCAAGGAAGACTTAAAGACTGTTGTCATGTATATAGAAGTGTGGAAGTCATGTAGAAGGACTGAGGACAGCCTCTGAGACCCTGTCCTCTCATGAGAGCCCGGTGCACGTGGTGAGAGCTGCAGAAAATGGGATTTGAGGAGAGGCAGGAACAATTTACATCCGGTGGGCTGGGTGGGCGTTCACTGGCCCTGGGGGTGCAGATGAGGCTGAGGGTGGGTAACGCAGGGTGTGCTTGAGGAAGTATTTCGGTAACTGATGCATCAGCACCGGCTGCTTCAATAAAGCTGGGGAACAGAAATGCTGGTGAGTGAGAGTCGTGATAGAGTCGTCTCCCAAGGCCCTTGATACACTGGAAGGGGCAGGGGGCTGGGGTGATCAGGGCTCTTGACCTGGGGGCCCAGAGGGCTCTCAGGAGGGGATCCTGGGAGGGCGAGTGGGAATCCTGCCTCATTGCTCTGTGCTCCACCTCCAGTGACAGTGGTCACACAGTAGGGGTTCTATCCTTTCTGTGTCCTTCGGAACTCAAATCAGATCTTTGCCCAGGCCCCCTCCCCAGACCCTCCTTCCAATACTCAAGATTCAAGGTCTTCCCTCCTCTGGTCTCTACTACAGCTCCTGAAGAACTCTAAGTTTAATTCACCCCACCCCACCCTGAGTGCTCAGAGTGGCACAGAAGGGTCAGGTGAATGGCTCAGGGGAACTGAGTCCTCACAGACGACTGAGCACAGTAGGGGACCTGGTCCAAGTTGGGGGCCCACAAGGGCCAGGACATCTCCAAACCCCCAGCTTCTGCTAGACCAGTAAAGAGCTACCTGACTTCAAAGTAAAGCCCCTTACCTGGCCTGCAAAGTCCCTCACAACATGCTCCAGTGTCTCCTTAGCATAACAGCCTCCTCCCTGACTACTAATCCCTTAACCCCCAGAGCACTATGGGGGACCCTCCAGTCACTTGGGCCCTGAAATGCTTCCAGACTGGAAGGCTGAGCTTCCAGCCTGGGCCTCTACCCTCAATCCCAGGCTCTGAGTCTCTACCCTCAATTCCAACCCTGACCATAATCACTTGAATAGTTTACTGGTGGTGAGTGGGATTACCCCACGATCCAGCCAGCTTCCTACAAATTTAAACCTCTCTGACTCCGAGCTCCTTCACCAAACTAAGAAAGATAAAGATTGTTCTGGAATATAATTAGGTATCAAATAGTAGCCACACCTTGGCCCAGGTCAGATCTGTAGAGAGTCTGCAACGTCTCCCCACTGACAGACTTGGACAAGTTGGGAGGCTGCGGACTCTGCAGCTGGCACACAGGCCCGCCCTAGCCCTCCCCATCCCATCCCTTGCCCTAGGGTTCCTGGGCCATTCCACCTCCAGGGGCCACAGCAGGCTGGAGGTCAGTAAGTGCGACAGCAAAGTTGCCAAATCATCTCAGAACATGGAGGGCAGCCCTGTGCTCAGATTTGGTGGCAGGGCTGGTAGGAGGCTAGGGGTCACGAGTGGTTTCAGCCCTGAGAAAGCCCACAGCCCGGCTCAAGGGGCTGTGAGCTCCTGTCCCTCGGGCACACCACACAGGTGCTTGGGGATCTGAAGAACTCCTTGCCGACAGATAGCAAAGTCTGCGGGGGCATGTGGCAGGGCAGTTGCTGAGACGTGCTGGCAGGAAGACCCACCACTTCATGGACCCAGGCTCCTCTTAGCCTGAGGCACCTGATAGTAGAGGGTTGGAGGCTTGCACGTACATCCTTGTCATCTCACTGTTCTGTTTGGGGCAGCAGGGTGTGCATAAGCCTGGTCTGCCACTAGCTTGCTTGTGTGACCTTAGACAGGCACCTCAATCCCTCAGCTAGAGTCCGCAACAGTGGCGGGGGAGGGGGGAACTCCAGACCCAGAGGCCAGACCACAGCATAGGTTCAGGGTCTTTGTCACGTAAGAGGGCCTCTGGGCTCCTGGCTGAATCTTGGGGAGACTGAAGCTGACGGCCTCTGGTGCCTCTCCCAGGAAGCAGGAAGGGCGGGAAGGTACAGGTAGGAAGGTGGCTGTAGCAGACAGAGAAAATGCCTCCATTTCCTTGACAACCTTAAGCCCTAGCCAAGACCACCAAACAGCCACCCCTGAAGAGACCCTGCAGTGAGGGCCACTTGGATTTTCTTTGTGCTGTAGTTTACCCTTCCACCAGACTCAGATCTGGACAGTGGTAGTGGGGACCCTGCTGTGGGCTGGAACCAGATAGTAAGGCCATGTAGGCAAAGCTCCGGAGTCCCAGGCAAGCTTGAGCTCCCGACTGCCTTGGAGCCTACTGGTTCTCCTGCCCAGGATCTCAGGAGAGGCTGGACTGTCGGAAGGCTGGAGCTCTGGGCTGAATGCCTGGGCACCAGAGGTGTAGCCCTGACCCCTGGTTGGCTGGGATTGGCTGTGGACACCCCATTCTCCTGGGATGCCAGGAAACAGGTTCAAATTATATCCCTCCATGGACGATAACATGAGCAGGGCTGGGGAAGGCCCACATTGGCCCTGAGGAAACACTCTTTGAAGTTGCTATGCCCACCTCTAGACCAGGAGGAGAGCAGGGCTGGGCGGCCTAAGGAGACAGACTCATTTACACACCAAGATTTCCCAGGACCACAGAACAGACCCTGTAACTCCCTCCACAGGAGCCTCCCCAGGAGCCACCTCAACCATCACCTCTGCCTGCTCGGGGCCCAGCGCCCTGAAGACAGTAGTATTGAGGGAGGAACCAGGGAACTGAGGCATGCACTAAAAGTAGCCATGTGGCCCTCTCTTATACTTATGTGAAGCCTTGAGAAGTGGAAGAGTCCCCTCATCGGCCACATGGCAGTCTCTGTCATGGCACATAATGTGTCCATATTCTTTGACTCAATATTCACATCCAGGGAGATCACACAGGAGAAAAGCCCCATCTACAGAAACGGACAATCTGTCCATCCATGGAATGAAAGGACAGGCATGAAGCTAACATGGCAACATGACAAGGCACCTGGGAAAGGTCCAGAAGGCACTCATGCTGGGATGAACCAGTGTGACCCCAGGGTTGGAAGGGAATAGGGATGATGACTTGGGTGGTAGGCTGGAAGGTGAGTTTTCTCCTGGATTTTCTACCCTGTGATGGCTGTAAATGTGGCCAAGGCATAATCTGAGAGGCTGAATGCCAAGGTTAGTGGGCACCATGTTGTCGGTCCCCTCGCTTATAGAGAACTTGCATCCTCAGTGTCCCCAGCTAAGTGGGAGTCCTCATGGTGGCTCACATGGTGGTACTGAAGGATTCCCCAAGTTGTTTGTTCAGCCACATGCTGGCACTTAGCTAACAATGGGGGCTGCTCACATCAAAGCCCAGAGCACTGCTTCCACTTTCTGAGATAGCACAGACAGCAGAAACAGCTGTCTGCCCTCCCTGGGCAGGCATGACGGCCCTCGGTGTAGGCCTGGAGGCTGCAAGGTGCTGCTATCTAGGCATCCCCACTCGGCCTCACGACTGTCTCTGCGCGTCAAGTCACAGGCAGAGGCTATGTGTCTGGCCTGTACCACACAGCCCTAAGCGGGCAAGCCTGGTCCTGGAACCCACTTGTGCCAAGTTCCTGAGCCCTTACTCCTCTTGCTTCCTGGCTGTCTGCACATGTAAGCACTTGGGAACCTGAGTCTGTATGACTGGAAGTGGAGGGCGGGGCTGCATGGACCAGGCACAAACTGTCAACCTGGCTTCTGAGCAAGTTGCCACTGGTGTTGAAGGCACATAGCTGCTCACTCTGGCTCCAACCACTTCTGCCCTGGACCCTCTGAGCTCGTTACATGGGCTTCACAAATAACAAATCTGGCATGCAGGTCTCTTCTAGGGCTCAGTTTTTTTAATCTGTGAAGTAGGGTTGTGGCAGGAACAAAGAGGCAGAAACACAGGAGGGCTGGCCAGATGCAGAGCCTGTCTCTGCTGAGACTGCCTGATGCCTGGTCCTCGGAGCAGAGGGGAGGCCACAGTGCTCCTGGCATCTGGCTGTGCATGGCAGGTCAGAGCAGGGCCATCCCCCAAAGTGGAGCTTGGCTGGGAAGGGGCCATCTCACCTACTCTCGGTGCTGGAAGCTCCCCACCCCCAGGCCCAGTGAGGCCTGGGACTTCTTCTGGACCGCACAGGCTAGACAGAATCCTCAGGTCTGGCCCCCAAGAAGCCACCCTTCTGGGCCCCCAGAAGGGTTGCTGGGCCCAGTTCTTGCTCTGGAAAGGGCTGACCAATTTCCCTCCTATAAGGAGGGCCAGAGCTATGGCTGCCGGGAAAGATACAGCTTCACAAGTTATGTTCACTGTGGTTTGAGACAAGAGCAGCCCAACAGTTTTGTGTTGTTGCCAGTGATATTATCTCTGGTCTAGGCCTGCTCTCTCACCCTGAGAGATGATTGACTGAAAAGCTCTCTTCCCTTTTTCTCCACTTCAAGGGAAGATCAGCACAAACTCCCCAGGTTCTGCCCTCCAATGCTCCTCCTGGGCCCTCACCAAGGGGAAGGTCAGCATTTCCTTCAAGATCCTGCAGTTCCAGAGGTGGGGAAGGGCCTTTTAAAAACTGTTACTTTTAATAGAAGTATTATAATTGTCATTTAATCCAATACAGCACGCAAATCTTAAGTGTACAGTTCAGTGAATTTTTATATATGTTTAAATTGGTATAACCGGCACCCAGAGCAAGATACTGAACACATTCCAGCACCCCGAAGGCTCCCTGTGCTTTCTCCCTCCCAGGCAGTAACCACCCCTCTCAGTGCAGCCACCGTTCTGTAATTTTGTTCAACCCTTTCTTGGGCTTCATTTCAGTGGAATCATACTGTGCTGTGTTTCGAGTTCTACTCCTTTGTTCCACATCGTGTCCATGCAACTCTTTCCAGCTGCCCCACGTAGTTGTCCCATGGAGCTGTGACTATTCTATGTGTCCCACAATGCACTGCTCTACTCTGTGGCCACTATTTTGGCTGCTTCTAATTTTTGGCTGGATAATAAAGTTACTAAAACATTCTTATTTTTTTTAAAGAACTCTTCAGTTTTTTTAATCCTCACCTGAGGATATGTTTATTGATTTTTAGAGAAAGAAATAAGGGAGGGGAGAGAAAGAGAGACAAACATCGGTGTGCAAAACATCAATCAGTTATCTCCGGCACACACTCCAACTGGGAAACGAACCTGCAACCCTGGTAGGTACCCTGGTTGGGCCAAACCTCCACATTTTTGGTGCATGGGATGATGCCCCAACCAACTGAACCACCAGCCAGGGTTATAAACATTCTCATACTCACATTCTGAGTATATGTATGCATTTCTGTTGAAAATGCTGGGAATGGAGTGGAATTACTGGCTCATAGAATGTACATATTTTAGCTTTAGTAAGTGCTGCCAAACATTTTGAGAAGTCTTTTATAAACAACATTGCTATTGGTTTCCCTGCCTTTTGTGGACACTGTTCAGCCAAGCTCTACAAGGGCCGGCTCCCCTACCCTGCGAGCAAGGTCTGACCTCCACCCAGGCTTACTTGGATTTGGGTTTTGTTTCCCGGCCTGTGCCTTATCAGGACGTGGACAGCTGGGGAAGACTAAACAATGCAGAGGAGGGTTTCCAACAATGATGAGGATATTTGGGAGGCAGCTTCCGATCATGGGAAGGGAGAGGAGAGACCTGGTGCCTGATGGATAAAGAGTGTCTTCACTGTCCAGGGAAGTCCACTCACCGGTAAGAAATTAGCCAGCTGCTGGGCTGTGGAGCTGCTGCCTCACTTTCAGCATCTCCCTTTTGGGGGAATTAGCTCAAGAAGGGCCCTGTCTGACATGAGTAGGGGTGGCGTCTTGCAGACACATTATGGAGGGCAGCCCTTGTCCACAAGTCTCGGGCCCCTGAGTGTCTTGGGGGCCCTGGGGAAACTGTGCTGTGCCACCATCCTTGGGAGAGACAGGCTGATGCTCTCAGACCCAGGTGGTGACCCGGGTTCCTCTTGGGGTTTCAGTCCCCTAGTCAGTGCCCTGCCACATGCTGGCATGTTCATCTTTCTGGCCCCTGTCAGATCTGCCCACTTCTCTCCATCCTACCGCCTTGCCCTGGCCCAGCCCACCTCTCCCACGCAGATGACTACCTCAAACGCACCCCAGGCACTTACCCCTACACAGAGCCCCCTGATTCTTTCCCATGGCAGCCGCATGGATTCATGCATCCATTAATCCATTCAACAAATATTTATTGAGTGCCTGAGAAGTAGCAGGAACAGTGCCAGGCTCAGCAGGGAACCCCACCCTTGAGGTGCTTACATTTTAGGGGATTAGTCTGGCTGTGTCCCATATGGGCTACCTGCTGGCTCCATGTGAACTCCAAGCCCTTTGGTCTGGCCTAAGACCCTGCCCTTCCACTCTGACCCCCACGGCCCCTGAAGACCCCTCAGCTTCATTGCTCACAGCCCCATCTCCTTCACAGCAGGTCTGGGCCCAGCAACACAAACCAGCAGAGCTCTCCTGATAGCCCCTGGTCTGTGCCTGGAAGGCACCCTAGCCATGTTGCTGGTATCTGACCCCAATGGGGTGGACGAGTGTCCAGTGGGAGGCAGAACTGTCTTGTGCAGGGGCACCGTCTTCCTCAGCACTTCTGGGGTTGGCCTGCCCATGGCCTGGGCCTCAGGGGTGCACTCTCATCTGCCCATTAGGAAACTGTGAGGTGTCTGCTCTGCACTACTGCTCTCTATTCCCCAGGGCCAGGGAAGACCCCTCAGTGCATAAGTGCCAGCAGTGGCTACGTTCAGGGTCTGACAAAAGTGAGCCTCTTCTTACCTCTGATTGAAAGAAAAGCACAGAGGTTTTATAGAATCCAGGATGGAAAAGCTGCATGAATTTCCCAAAGTTTAGAAAATGTTCTATGGTCCCTTTGACAAGCACCAGGATATAAGGTAATCACTACATAGCCCAGAATGTGATCATTATTCTTCTCAACACCAGCACTGGAGAGGTGAGCCAAGAAGATAACTGTGGGCCGCCCGAGAACCAGGGTAGCAGGGACCCAACACCAGCACAACTGCCTCCCCCTTTCCCACTTAACTAATTCTGTCTCAAGAGAAGCAGAAGGGAAGGAAGTCCAGCTCCTGGCAATGTGTCATACTTCCTCCAGGCCACAGCCTGGGGCAGCCCCGAGCCCTCCTGGTAGAGGCCCTGGCTCCTGCCCAGCCCAGCCCTCTTCTGCCAGCAGGGCTAGACAAGGGTAGGGCCAGTTCATGTGCTGGGAAACAGCAACCATTGCTGGAGCCACGGTTTTGAGTCAGAAACCCCTCCATAATTCAGTCTCCCCTCTCCTCCCACACTCCAGAAGGCTCTCTTTGACTGAACCTCCCCACCATCCCTGGTCCTTGGGCCCCTTCTCCCACCAGGATCTCTCTGAGGCAGTTGCTGAGGGCACCTCCCAGATCTTCAACTGAAACAGAAGCTCCAGTGCTCCTTGGGGCTGGGGACAGGGCTACACCCAGACCAGAGTCACACAAGGGCTGTGACTCAGGTGGACCCTAACACCCCCTCTCACCAAGCCAACACCTGGGTGTGCACACCAACCAGTGTCAGAACCCAAGCAGAAATCAGAGGAAGGGGCAAGAGCCTCAAGCCATGCCCCTGAACCACAGCCACACCAAAGGCTCCTGTGCGTATGAAGCTCAAGGACAGAGAGATACAACCTTGGGCTTCGTGACCAAATAAAAACACCAGGCATGGCCATGGGCCCGGGTCCCCTGGTTATCATGAATCTCACAGTAGGAAGGAGCATCTTTCTTTGGGGTCAGCCAGCCCAAAGGTCCACAAATCATAGGCAGACAGAGTTGGCCCATGACAGTGACAGACAGACAGACACAGCTCAGGGCTCCTGATCATAACAGATAGACAGACAATGACGGTCCCTGGTAGACAGATTCAGCCAGAGCTTGGAAGGGACAGATGGAGAGACCAGCTGAGAAGAATGGCAGTGACAGACTGAGAGGCACAGAGGCAGATGGACAGACAGACTTGGAGTCCCTGGCAGGGACCAAGACACAGTTGCTGCTAAGGTCACGGTGAAAAGTGGCAGTTCTGTCCAGAGCTCAGCCCCAGAGGCTTCTGCAGTTTCTCCCTTTTAGCACTGTGACCAGAGACTTGAGAGGTACTCTCTCTAGGGTAAAAAGTCTCCCTACCCCATGGTGTCCAGGAAGGAGTAGCTTCTCATTGTCCCTAAAGCCAGACTCAAGAATCAAACCACTGCCCAGTCCTATGTCCCCTTCCCAGCCCTGAGGGCAGGGAAAGGCTGCCCCATATCCCTCCTGGGGCCACCTATTCACAGCATGGTAGACCTGCTTGTCCCAGAAAACGTCTTCTTAGGGGCCATTGTGAGCGCAGACTCTGGGCACAGTGTGAACAGTGCCAGGTCAAGACTGTAGTCCTGTGCTCCTGTGGTTATCGGGGGGATGCTTAGGTGCAATTGGCCAGCTTTTCTCATAACCCCCATGACCTCCAGGGCCCAGAGACCCGAGAATCTACAAGGTCCTGGCTGAGGGGAGAGACTCCAGGCCAGGGCAAGAATTAGCCCTTTTCATAGGTAGGGAGACTGAGGCCGACCTGGACACACACACTCAGCTCTGAGTCCAAGAACCCACTGGGAAAAGGTGAGATTTTCCTACATTGAAGGGACCTTTGTGCTGAAATCATGACTAGAATGCCTTCCTCAGATGCGGCTCCTGGGATGGAGACTCCAAGATGGAGATTAGCAAGCAGGGCTGCTTGCGGAAAGGAAGGAAAGGCAGCACTAGTGACCAGATGAAAAGCTGGATTCAATGAAGTCACAATAAAATCTCAGCTGACCAAAGGAGACGTCTAGAGAAGAGATGGTCCCTCCGAGTCTTCCTAATCGGGGCAAGGAGGAGGTCAAGCCTTTATTCCTTCCTGTTGATCAGTAATTGGATGTGGGCTGTTGCTAGAAGGAGTCAAGGCAAATATTATCAGCGTGGAAAATATTGTCAGCCAGGAAAATCCCCAGAGGGAGGGATGCCCCTGAGAGCTGTCTCCCAGCAGCCCTCCTGGGGGGGGGCGGGTAGGAGAGGCCCTTGACTGGGGCTTCCCCTCCCAGGGGAAACTTCCAAGAGAATAGTTAGTGAGCCAGGCTGCAGCCCCTCCTTGGGGCGGATCTCAGGACCAAAACTGGTACTCGCCTTCTCCTCCACTATCTACCCAGATTCCTCCTTCCCTTAGTTAGTCATATGCTCATCCTGGAGGCTTGCCTGAGGGGTATGTTTTCTGGTCTGATTTCATTTTCACCTGGGGTTGCTGTACTTGCCCCTTTATTGTCGAAATTGGGGGAGGGAGTACTAAACGGGCACCCAGGTGAATCTCATTGTGGAGCTCTGTGTAGCAGTAGTCTTACCTCCTCCTGATGGTCAGGCTCAGGTGCCCCTGCTAAGAAGGTAACTGTCCTTTCATGCTGGTCCCTGGCCATGAGTACATCAGAGTGCCCAGGCAGCAACCTTGTTTGTAGTTTAACAGAACTCTGGCTGTGGCCCTGATGGAGGGGTTCCCTCTTGGGGAACCGCAGAGCCCAGAATCACAGAGATGGGAAGCACAAGTTTCCCACGTGGGTCACTGGGGAAGACGGTAAAGGGGGCCATTTCTGCTTCTGTTCCTTGATTCTCAGAGCTTTGTATTACACCTATTGAGATATGGTTCCACATTAAGGGTCTTCAACTTATAGTGAGAATTGTGTCCTGGGTGATGGCTCATTATCCTTGTAAAGTACCATTCCCAAGATGACACTTCAACTCTGCCTTCAACAAGCTGTGGGAAGGCTGGCAGCTGCTGACTGGTACAGTATGTGATATGACCAGTCATGGACCCGCTCCTCCACATCCTTTGGTTTGACAAGATATTCTGTGAGCTCTCAGGCTGGTAAACCAAACACTCTGAAAGTCCTTAGATAGTGGTTTGGCTGAAGCAGCCCTGCAGATATGAAAGGCAACCTCATACCTGGAATGTGTACTTATTTTTGTCAAAAGGAATCACTGGCCCTTGCAAAGTGTAAGAGGGGCCAGTGTAATCAACTGGCAACCAAGTGGCCTGTTGATCTCCCTGAGGCTCAGTATTGTTTCTGGCACTCAGGGTTGGTCTCTGTTGCTGGAAGTCTAGACACGTGAGAGGCAGTAGCTAGATCCGCTGCAATGTGAGTCCGTGGTACTGGGTTTATGCAGAGCCTCTGCCACTAGCCTCAGCTGACAGTCATGTACCTATTCAGCCAGCACTGGGGTACAATGACAGCAGCTGGACAGTAGCGGCCGGAGGAGTCATTATGTCTACCCAATTATTGTACCTCTCCCCTTAAGGTATGCTTCCTGCTGGGCATTAACATGCAATAAAAAGCTTTTCAAACTTCACGCCACTAATGTTTTTCCATCACATGCCTCCATCCTAGACTTCCTTGTCCCAGGCCTTCTAGTCTTTCTCCTTCCAGGTCCTGACCAGCCAAGCCATTTGGCCCATCCCAGGAGTCCATATGTATTTTAACTTCAGACTACCTCTCCATACAGAATTAATGGCCAGGCATATCACCTGAAGCTCTAGCTTACTGGGTTTTTCTTCTTTCCAGGTCACTCCTGAGTGGAGCTGTGGTACAGTTACCATTTTTGGCCTGGCCTACATATTGATCTGACCTCTTAGTGAACCAAGCCTGGGCTTTCACCTCCTGCATCAGCTGGTCCTCGGAGACTACCCACATAACCATAAGAGTGAAATAGGGGAGAGGCTCTGATGCCATGGAAGGGATGACAGGTTCTGAGTTACGTGTTTGTACAGCTTACTTGTGCCCTCCAGTCCTGTTCATACTTGATTCCAGATGTATACCTTCCTACTTATAATAAGTTGTCGCTAAACCCACCTGACCTAATGGCTTAGTAGGTCTGACAGGAACCCACCCATCACAGCATGGTCACTCAATCAGGCCCTCCATTTCTATTAGCATTCAGTAGTATAACAGCAGCTGTTTTTCAAAAGGTGTGCATAATTCCCCCACACAGATGCAATGGCCTTGCTCCAGAGCCCAGGAATACAATGTACTTTCCTACTAGTGATACCTTTAAAAACCACGGGGTCTGACAATTCATATAAACTCAAATGGCAGGGCTACCTGTTCCACAGCCTGACCTACAAATGACAGCCACGACTTTACCTCTTGGTGATACTGGTGCCCTTCTTCCTAGTACATTCCTTATTTGGGTATTTTCTGGGCCCTTGGGTGAGTTTTCCAACCTTGCTTAATATATTCACTTTTGCACACTCGCTGCCTCCACAGTCTGCCACAGCAATGCTGGCGCATCTCACGGTTCTGTGCTTCTAGGAACCATTCTAGTGGTGTGTTTTCACCATCTCCTGGGGTTCTTGCCAGTTTTAAATACTAATTCTTCAGAGAGTGATTCCCATAGCCATGAACTCTTTCATCTAAAATTCTGTTCTACCCTCTTGATCCAGAATTTAGTCCTATATATATTTTCCAACTCCTGCTCATACTTGCTGGGTAGCTCCTGCCTTCATTTTGAGGTATAGATCTTCTTCTCCCTTAGCAAGTCCAGTACAACCTGTGGCCAGGTTATGTTGTGACTTAACTTTAATCACTGGCCTAGTTGCCAAGAGTGGAGGTGGGAGCAGATCCCGGAAGGAGGAGAGATCATGTTTTGCAGGAGAGGACTTTGCATCATCTTTACTTAGGCAAGAGTTAGAGTTCCTCACTCTTAATAGGGGTAATTGGGGTACTTATGTAGACTCAGAGGGTTCAGGGGAATCTGAAGATTCAAGATTTTCAGGTGCAACAGAGACCCTATGTGTCAGGGTCTCATTTTTCCCCAGCCAGGACTCTGACCTTGGCATAAAAGATCTGTCTTGGTTGGGAGTTTAACCTTCTTTGGAGCTTCGCTACTTTGACAAGTAAGTTCTGGTTCTCAGCTCTTTCCTTCTTTTCCATATGAACCAAAGAGGCCTGGGGCTTTCATTCTTAGCTTTTATTTGACAATTAATCACTGCAATCTTTCATTATCTTTCTCTGAGAGTCAACCAAGCTTAGCAATAATTACCTAATTTCATTGTCCTTAGAGTACTGATTTCCCCATATTTCTTAAACACCTGAAAAACTGCACCAGTTAGTGCATTGTTTCCCCAGCAGGAGTGCGAGTTTTAACTGCACTACTACCTTGTGGCTCTTAGTGCTTCACCTGTCAACTGAGAAGGGCTGGGTCCTCGCTGGCAGCCAGATGGGTAATCCAGCTCCAAAATCTTATCTTAGAATCTCCATTTAAAAAAAAATCACTTCTGGAACCAAACCTCGTAAGTTAGATGCCATGAGAAGCCAACTCTGAGTCAAAGATTATTATGCGGGACCTTTATTAGGGAGAGCTCTTGGGATCAGTACCAGTGGAAAAGAGAGGCTGAACACAGGAGTAGAGAGGGAGGTTGAGTTGCCAACAAAGGTCTCAGAAAAGGTTCCAGCTGAGCCCAAGGAACTTTCCTGAGATAGCCTTCAGAGTTTCACCACAGAGAAGGGAGCCGTGCCTTTTATGCCCTCACACTTATCAGTGGCTAGATGTGAATTCCCAAGATAGAAGCAGGTGTGACCTTACACAAGGCAGTTTTCTTTAGCAGAGGCAAGTCCCAAAGGATGCTGAGAGCTGAGGCTGTCCTCTGGTAGCCCTCCCAGCAGCTGGGGGGATAAACCCTTCATTCATAAATGGGGGTCTGGGTGCATATCATAGCATCCACCACACTAACTTGAAAATGCCATGTGCAACACTGGCTCATGGGCACATGGGTCATAAGCCTGATGCTTAGAAATCTCCCATTAAGATTTTAATGCTTTAGCTAAGCCTCCTTCCTATCAAGACATATTAGACCAGGAAAGGACCTCATTGCTGTTCTCAAGTATTCAGGTCCTCAAGATAAACAGCTTCAGGTTCACCCTCACCTCCCTAATACTGAGTACTAACTGTGCCTCAGCCACCAGGTATGAGGGGTACCCAACAGGCGAGGAGCAGATTCAGCCCCATCTCAATCAGGAGGTTGGGGAGTCAGGTACAACCTTTGGGCAGGTAGTTCCAGGGAAGTCTTTGAAGAGAGGGAGAGTCATTTTCCAGGTGGCAAAGGGGCAGGAGAGAACATGCCTGTGCCAGGATGACCTACAAAAAGAGCCTTTCATGCATGGCAGAAGGCCTGGTGGGAAGTATGGCCAGGATACTGGGGTGGAGGCTAAAGCCAGATGGGAGGATACTGGGCCCAGTAGTTCCTTTAGGGTGTCTCCATAATGGTGGAATTTCTCCCCAAAGAAGGGCATGCAGAAGCACGTTGGGAATACCATGAGTCTGAAGTGCTGTTTATGGGATAGCACACTTAGTGGTGGTCCCTGAGTTTTCCCTTAGACCAAATTTAAGACATCTAGGGTAGCCAAGGAGAAAAAGAATCAAGTGCTAAGAAACTTGCAAATGCAGAAAAGGCTGGTAAGGATGGGTCACAGAGGAGGAGGCCGGGAAAACCAAGAGGTCATAAAACACCTCTGATCCTGGAGTAAGTAGTCAGGGCAAGGTGAGCTGGCATCTGCTGGCAGGGTCCTTGGGGCAGGTGGGATGAGGAGCAATGGGAAACGAGGAGATGACGTGTGTGGCAGAGCTCTGGTATCTTTGGATAGGCCGGATGTCAAGCAGGACTCAGGTGAGAGAGAGTCGCCCTTGACCTGCAGATCACCACAGCCTCCCTTTCCAAGCTCTCCCCAGAGCCTTGCTGGGGCAGGATGGACAGAAACTGTGGTCAGGTCCAGGTGCCAGCTCATGCCTGGGTTTCCCCAGGGGGTGGGTCCTCAGCCCCTGGAATTCCAAGCTCTTCTCCAGCTGGGCTGCATCAAGCTGTTTCCAAGGCTTTACAGAGAGCTCTAATGCTTCTGTCCTATGGGACCTACAGGGAAACCCCAGCTTTGACCCCAACTCCTTGACTAAGGCCTCCAGAATCTGGGCCAGAGGCCAGGGTGGGGCAAGCCACTGAGTCAGGACAAGAGTTTTCTGGCTTCCTTAGCTTGTGTGCACTGATCCTCTACCATCTCCACCCCAGAAGATGGCCCTGGTAGGAGTAGGGAGGTGACGCCCACAGAGTCAATGGAATGGCTTCATTTCTTTCATCCTCACCACAATCATGTGAGACAAAGACCGCGACCCTCTCTTTCACAGATGGTGTAAGTGCTTGTCAACAGTCACGTAGCCATAGTGGCAGAGATGAGATCTGAACCCTCATCTCAGAGACTCCTTGCCAGGTGCTTTTCTGTTGAAGAACCCTCCCTGCCACTTGGTATGAACTAGTCAGGATAAGATACTGAAAGGGATGCCAGGTCTTTGTTATTCAGAATCAGGAGGCTAGCTGGGCCTGAGTGGGGTCTGTCCCATGCTTGTCTCTGGACCCTCAGCTTAAGTCTTGCTTGGCCCATCTCCCACCGCCAGCTGCCTCTCGTACCTCTTATCTCAGCTTTCCGGAGCCTCACTCCTCCTTGAGCCTCCAGCCCCCAGTTTCTACTGAGCCCCTCCTCTCAGATGTCCCAGACTCTTCACAACCACCGGTGTGGTGGAGCCATTTTACCAACAGAGAGACTAAAACACAGAGAAGCACAGGAAACCAGGGCAGAGAGCACATGGGTCCGATACCTACCCTAGGACAGGGCCCAAGTGTCCATCAGTGGTAGAGAGAGATAGCAGCCATTCTGGTGAGGACAAGGGTGAGGCACCCGGGGCAGCCCCAGCCCCTAGGTCTTCACAGAGGGGATCTCCTCTCCTTCCTCCCCACAGGAAGCATGTGGTGCTGCCTGGCCAGACACAGGGACCTGGGCATCCCCATGGAGCAGCCTTACCCTCTGGCCCTCTCCCCACCCATATAACACTGGCAGTCACGCTTATCTCAGAGCCCAGCTTCCTGCTGCCCTTAAAGAGACATGGCCTGCTGGCTGGCTGCCACCCTGCCAAGAGGCCCTTGACCCGTCTCCCCTGGTCACAGTGTGCTCATGCCTTGCTCACCACCAAAGAGAGGCTCTCTCTTCTCCACTCAGCACCCAGGTGACTCCGAGGACTGCCAAGCAGCTCAGTGAGCTCTTGTGAAGGGTGGGCAGATGGATGAATAGACTGATTCAAGACAGATTCTCTGCCTACTTGGTGCTTATGTTCTAGTGGGGAAGATAGCAAAGTGTGCCTGCGAGGATCCCCAGCTAGTGTTGGCGATGAGAGCAATGGGGATAATGAGACAGAGGATGGCAGGGAGACTTCGGAGTGACCAGTGGGAGTCTTTGTGAGGAGATGGTGTTCAGCTGAGACCTGCCTGATAAGAAGCTGAATTTACATTTTTAAAGGCTCACTTAGGCTCCTGTGCCAGAAAAAAGTGTCAGCAGGGGGATCGGTAAGAAGGTTGTTATATTTGTCCTGCCAGGGTGATCCCTGAAATGGATGGTGGGTCACAGGGAACAGAGGACAGAAGATGGAGCACAGGTGAGAGGCAGGATGCAGTGTTCTAAGGCCCTGGCAGGTAGAGGTTCCTTGCCTCAACTTTCTCATGATCAGCTCCTTGCTGACTGGGCTCTTAGAGTCTTCTGCCAAATACCCTTGAAGGGAGTTGGAAGCATCCAGAAGAAAGTGGGGACAGACAGAGAAGGAGCCCTGGGGCTTGGTTCACCTGAGCTCTGTCTGAGTCACTCTGAGGTTCCCGATTCTGGTCACATGAGGAATTAGACACAGCAAGTACTCTTTTCCTGATGCTCTTGTACTTGGAAGTGCCAAGACTTTGAGGGCTGAATGCCATAGCTGCTTGCCTGTCGAATGTCTGCCACTTAGCACCTTGATCTGACCGTGATCCATGATGACACCTAGAGAGTAATGCTGTAGCACTGAGGCTGTAGCACGTTGGTCATCAGGTGCCCACACTAGCATCCTCTCTGTCAGGAGTAGCTCCTTAGCTCCTAGCCAGGGGAGGCCAGATAGTTGAGTTAGATAGAGGTTAGCAACATAAGGCTGAGGTGAGTGGAATGGCTGCCAGGAAGAGGAACAGTCAGTGATAAGAAGAGGTTCCCTGTTCACCACCAAGGAGAGCTCTCCTCTCCACTCAGCATGCAAGCTCCCAAGATACCAAAGCAGGAGGACTGAGGTGTCAAGCTGAAGGGGATGTAAACAGAGGCAAGGACGGTTGCAGCATAAATGGCAATATCCAGCAATGTGGGGGAATTCAGTGCTGGGGCAAAAATGGTCCATTGTCAAAGTCACTCCCATCAGCACACCTTGGTGACTGTAGGTGGCAGGGGGTGTTCTGTGACCCATCTAGTGATACCCCCCCTGGCCAGCTTAGCACCCTGCAGTGGGAGTCCAAGGGTCAGACAGTATGAGAATTGTGTTGTTTTTCAAGAATTGGAGTGTTATGGGCTCTCAAGAATGAGTGCAGAGCAACACTGTTGGATCAGGACAATATTAGGGCTTCTAATCTAGAGGACCCCAAGGCTCAAATGCTTCTGCACAGTTTGATAGCCTTCTTGAGAGACTATGAGGAAACTTAAGCCAGTCCCTTGAACTATTTTCACAGGCCAATGACACCTGTGCATTTGGGACTTATTTGCTAATGCCCACACTGGCAAGTGCCCAAGAGCCAAATCTCTAGCACTGAAACAGACTAAGGATGAGATCACTGTTCTCATATATGCTATTCCCATAGGCAGCCCTGAAGTGGAACTTCAAGGGCATGAAGATTTTGTTACCCTGGAGCTGTGAAAAATGTCCCATACGTACCCTAAGCCCTCACACCATCAACCAATATATAGACACATAATAAAAAAACGTTTTTCCTACACTTCTGCCTGGACCAAAGGTACTCTCTGAGAGTGAGTACCCTTACAGCAGGTGAGAATGAGCACTGCTCTGGGTCAGGGCAGCCAGCAACTTCAATGGAAGAGGGAAGCTTGGGCACTTCTGAGGAAGGCTATCTATTTTCCTAAGCTGCCCCCCTCTCACTGTGGTTACAGCAGGGCCAGGTCTCTCAGATGAAACAATGTAACCCCTCATGAAAACCTCATGAGAAAGCCAATCCATCACATGAGCTCCACACAAATCTTACTCCAAAATTTCAGAGCCTGCTTAACAATTACCCTATTGTCTTAAGAAATGTACTGATTGCTAAAAATCCAAACAAGCCTATGCTGGTGTGGCACAGTTGTAATATTCTCCTGTAAACTGGAAGTTCGCGTGTTTGACACCTGGTCTGGGCATATGCCTAGGCTGTGCCCTATACAAGAGGCAACCAGTCAATGTTTCTCTCTCATATTGATGTTTCTCTCCCTCTCTCTCATCCCCCTCCATTCCCCCCCCTCTCTAAAATCAATGAGCATGTCCTCAGGTGAGGATAAAAAAATCTAAACGAGTGCAAGGTACCCCATGTACAGAGATGACACTTAGGTTTGCATCCTTCAGACACCTCTCTTTCTCCATCCAGAGTTCAGCACACATTTATATCCTTTGCCAAAAACTTTCTTACTATACCTGTTATAACCTTTTTGTTTTGTTGATTCAGTAATTGTAATGTGCCACATGCCAACAATTTTATTGAGTCAAATGAGTCAAGGAGTTAAGAGGAAGTTGTGACCTTTGTTATACCAGCTAACTTAAAAAAAATTCCTTAACAAATAGTTACCAAGCTCTTCCTGTGCACCAGGTGCTGCTATTGGCACTGGGAATACTGCTTCCCCACAGAGCTTACATCCTTGTGGAGGTGACCTCATGCGGATTCCCATGAATTATTCCTTTTAATCCTCAAGCAATGCTATGATATACATCCTGTTATAAGCTCCATCCAGTGTGGGAATCAGAAAGGTTAAGTGACTTACCTAATGTGTCGTAGCTAAAGAGTGGTGTGGAGCCAGGGCTGGAGCTCCCCAGAATTTTATGACTAGCCCAGGTCATTAGACACCCCTACGATGACCATAAATGTTCACTGTTGAGGGATCAGCTAACTATGATTTGATAACAAATACTGTAGCTCCGGGAGAAACTCCTTCCCTAAATCTCTGTTCGCTGCTATCAGAAGGTCTTGCCTCCTGCTCCTGAAACCCGCAGAGCACCTTACATGAAAGGGCGATGCACAGATGAGAGGCTGCCTGGGCCCTAAGGTGCCACTGATGCAGAAACTCATCAGCGCACCAGTGTGTCAACATTACAGAAAAACCTTTGACAAATCGAAAGACCCTTTAGCAACAGTGAAAGTTTTCTGAAGGGTGAGAAAACCTCTTGAGAGGAGGCTGTTCTGGTATCTGATTGGCTTAAAATTTCTACAGAAAGGCAATTAGTCAAATTGGCTTGGACGACTCCCAATTGCTCATGCTTCACCGACCTGTATGAGACAGGAAAAGGGAAGGTGACAAGTCGAGCACTAGCTACACGTTAGCATGAAGCACCTTCTTTCATATATCCCCTCATTCAATTCTCACCTCAGCCCTGGGAAGTGCGTATTATTACCTCATTTTTCAGGTTCCAAAGTGAACCCCTGATCGTCCCCTTCAAACCTGCCCCATCTATAACCTTCCTTGTCTCAAGTCATGTTAAGTCCTTTGTTCCAGCTGCTCAGAGCAAAACCTGGGAGTCGTCACTGACACTGCTCTCTCTCTCACACTCTACATCTAATCCATCAGAAAATCCTGATGGCTCTCCTTTCGAAATATACCCAGAATCCAACATTTCTCACCACCTCCACGGCACTCAAGGTGAGTCAGGCTGTTCTGATCTGCTGCCTCGAGTATGTGTCAGTGGACATGTAGCCAATTTCCCTCTTTCTACCTGTGCCTTGCTCTATAGCCTGTTCTCAACTCAGCAGCCAAAGTGATCCTGTTACAATCTAGGTTAGATCATGTAACTCTATTCAACTCTCCAGTGGCTCTGCATTTTACCAGAGCGAAATGGACTATGATGGCCCACAAGGCTCAACGTCCTCTGCCCTTCATCTTTCCTCACCTCTCTGACTTCTTCCCCTGTGCCCCCACCCCACTCACTCATGCCGCGCCAGCCATGCAACCCCCCCGGCTGTTTCCTGAACACACCAGCCTCAGGGACTTTGCCACTGGCTCTTCTCTCTGCCTGGAATAGCCTAACTCCTTCACTCCTTTCAAGTCTCTGCTCAGATGTCGTTTTCTCATACACATCTACCCTGTTCACCCTATTTAAGACTATAGTCCCTTCTACCACCACTCCCAGCACCCCAAATCCCCCTTATCTTGCTCTGTTTTTTTTCTACAGCACTGATCACCTTCTGACACTTTACCAGCATAGTTGTTTATTTTGTGCCTCCCGTGCTATGACACACACACATTTCTGAAGGCAGGAATACTCCTCTGTTTCCTCTCCTGATGACTCCCAAGTACTAAACTAGTATCTATCACACAGAAAATAAGCAATATATGTTCAGTGAATGAACAAACTAATGAATGAAAGAACTAATGAGCAAATAAAGAGGGGCAAAATGACACGTTAGGCCAACGTCTAAGGTCTTACAACTAGTAGGTGGCAGAGTCAGGAATTGGAGCCAGGTCTCTCGGGCTCCAAAGATCAGTCTATTTCTACCAAATGCTTCTCAGAAAGAATGAGGCAAAGGATCTGAAAGCAGATTGACTTGTGGGAATTTTGCCTAAATGACAATCTGGTGCCCATTCAAGGTTGGTCCCACCTCCAGCTGCACCTGCATCCTTACCTAGATTCAGTGTAGTGAGCAATAGCCCTGAGTCACCTCAAAAGGCATTGACTGTGGTCAGAACCATTACTTAAGGAGGGGGAAGTATGAGAAACAGTGAAAAGGAATCTGCGAAAGAAGGTTACAGTGACACCTGGGGCTTGCCCACCTGTGTTATTTAAAAGAGCCACTTCCCTGTGAACTTGAATGGCACGGTGACCACCTCATTCCTATTTAGGTGTCCTCTCCATTTCTTCTCTTGTAGTTTGACTGTGAACCATCATTCACATGACAAGCCTCCCTCTAAACCTGCCCCAGGTACAGCGCCTACTCATTTGCTACTCCAACTTCCCCATGTGCAGCAAGGCACACTCCTGATTCCTGCCCGGAGAAGACTGTGCACCCTGAGAAGACAGTCCAGAGCTTAGAGGCTAAGTTACTTCTAGAATCCCTTCTCTGATCCACATTCAGCACCAGCATCCTGAGTAGGGTAGTTGGGTGGTTACTTCAGAGACATGGAAAGAGCCCTTGGAGGGGGACACTGGACCAATCCTTGGACCCTCCAGAATCAAGGCAGTGTCCAGGACTTCAAAAAAGAAGAGTTGCTCTTAAACTACCAACCAACTCACCCACCTACCTACCCCTGTGGCCACATTAAGACTGATTCTGATAGGAATGAGGCCGGGAAAAGGCCAGTTCCTCCAGGCCCATCCCCTCCTGCCTGCCTCAAAGGCTGCAGGTCCTGCTTCCCTGTGTTCTTGTCCACTACGCATGCCCGGCTGAGAGACTATCACAGGGCCAAGCTGGAGACACCTGTAGGCTATAGAGGAGAGGCCTGCTTTGAGGCCAGAGGGGACCCCCACTCTGGCCCTTTCCACTTAGGTAAATGCCACCAGCTGGCGACTGAGATGCACAACTTCTCCAATGGCTTTGGGGGCAGGGCAGTGCTCTGCCAACTCCAGGAACAAGAATGCTCCTCAGAGGCGCCCTATTGGGCCCAGGATCCAGGATGAGACAACCTGGGAGTTTGGAAGAAGGGCTAACATGATAAAATCCCCACAGAAGGGTAGGCTGCACCTCATTCTGTCTCCCTGAGTGAAGTCCACCATGGGGCTCCAGGTATAAATGCCACATAGCCCCATCTTTCTAGTGAGTGAGGAGCTCTGGATCCTGAATGGCTTCCTGAAAGTGCTTTATGAAATACCTCTATTAATGTATGACTCTCTCTTACCTTAAAATAAAAATGGCCCAGAAAGGCCACAGACTGGGCCCTCAGAGTTACTGATACCATAGAGTGCAGGTGTCTACTTAGAGTGAATTTGCAGGGAGCAACTCTCTACCCATATCCCTTCATTGAAATCTTAAGTGATTTCTTGCCCATATTAAATCTGGGGAGGACAAAGTGCTAAATCTTGGAATGGGGCTCTGAGGCTCCACAAACATGGCAGGCACACAGAGGGCCCAGCCTCGGTGTTGAGGTCCTGCCGCTGAGGACTGACCTGCAGAGGCCGGGCCACCGCACTGACAATCTGTCAGCCTGCTGCAACACAGGACCCAGGAGCTGGGGGCAGGGATCATCTTGGTGACTAATAACCTAATTGTGGAAAATTACAACTTCCTGAGCTGGGTCTATCAGTGGTGGCCACAAAACTCTTTATGATGTGGCCAAAAATTCCTCCTGCCACCACAGCCCTTGAAAATAGGTCAAAGACACCTTCTCTGGAACTCTCAGAGCAGGACTTAGCTCACACCATCTAACCCTCTGCCATCAGGCTGTGAACACTGGAGCTTTTGCAAGAACACTCTCCGCCTCTCTGGATGTGAGTCCAGCCTTGGCTCCCAGCTGGAAACCGGTCTTGCCCAGCTTGCTCCTCATCAGGGCACTGACTGGTCAAAGAGAAAGCTGCCTGCTGTTCACTCCTGAAAATGTCTGTCTATAGCCTCTCCTGGGTAGTTTCTCCTCTTAAGAACTGACCAAGACCTAGAGGCCCAGACTCATCTCCCAGGCTATACCTCACCCTAAAGCAGGGCAAGAGGCAGACAAGGCACTGACAGAGACCTCAATTATGTTTTCCCCAGCTTTTCAAAGGCCCTATATTTATAGCAGGGGCCCATGGCTGGCTGCTGCCTGGGTTGGACATACAGAGCTCTGTCCTTGAATGTCGGGCATCCATGAGTGGTATGCTGCAGAGGCTAGCTGGGCTCTGACACTGCCTGTACTAACTACAACCCTGGGCCGTCTTTCTTACTGGGGCAAGACCCGGCTTCTTCTCTGAGAACTGGGGTGGCATTCTCAGCTGCAAGGGTTGCTGTGGAAGCCCTAGGGAACAGGACAGCAGATGAAAATGGGCTTTGTAGACCCTTGTGGAGGCAGGCAGGAAGCCCCAGTCTTCTATTTCCTGTGTTCAGGCCTTGGCAGAGATAGAAACCATTCAGTTTTGAGGTTACCAACCTTTGGGTTCAGGAGGACAGGACTCTAAAAGTTCTGTGCCTATTCCTCTGCTTCTTTTGTGTCCCCTGTGACCATCAGGAGCCCCAACGTCCAGGGCTGAAGCAGTGATGGGATCTCTGGCACTCACAGTGGGTCTGAGTGCCTTCCCTTCTAAGAGGCTTAGGAAGGGGCTGACCTGGAGAAGACACCCCACCTAAGTGCCTGCCATCTAAGACAACACTTCTCTTGGCCCAGAAGCCTCATATCCTCTCTGGCCCAGGCATCGGCCTGAGTGGGGGTAGATGGCTCTGTCTTGAAGACCCCAGGAGCCTCTAGGCAGTCCTCACCAGGGATAATAGGCTCTGTGTCAATCTGGTCTACAGCCAGCCTGTGCTGAGTCACAAGAGTCTGCCTGGAACTCAAGGCCAAAAACAGTGACTTAGGCAGCCTGGAATCCAGGGAAAACCAGCCCTGGCTTTCCACCCGAGAACCCTGCCCTGCTCAGCATGAGCTCACCCAGCTAGACAGTGACAATGACAATGGGAAATTGCCAGTCTCTTGTAGTGAGAGGAGCAGAGGGCTGAGACTTGAGTCTGAAACCACCCCTGAAACATTCTTTGAAAACCCCATATCAACTCATCTAAAATTAGCTTTTAGCATCTAAATCACTTCCTGTTAAGGAAACCGCAGGTCTGATGCATCACCTAGAATGCCTCTAGATGGTGGGAGCAGGTGATATAGGGGTGCTGCACACAGAAAACTATGACACTCCAAAAGAGGCACAGCATTTGGGGGCCCTTCTCCCCCAAATGCAGAAAGTACAGCTAAGTAGGGCCCCATACGGCTGCTGCTACAGAGACCAGGACCAGCCTCAGCACGCACCCACACTCACACATGTGCACACACCCCCACGCATGCGCTTGTGCAGGCAGGCCAGAGACGTCCCCACTGCTGCAGAGACTACCGCACGTACAGCCCAAGCACAACTCTGCATGCCCCTCCAAGCATGCAGCTCACCAGAGAGAAGGAGGGTGTCTGGCCTGCTTGGAGTTCTGCAGCCCTGTCTCTGCTCCTCTGTGGCTGTTTTACTTTATGCCTCATGAACTCTGAGCAAGGTTGTCCTAGTGCTTAGTGCTTCACCTTCACTCATTGTCTCAGTGAGCTCTTTGTATACTAGGACCACAAGGAAGCATCCTTAATAAAATCAAGGATTATGCCAAAAATCTACAGCAGATATACTTTAATAGTGAAAGATGAGAAGAAACTCCATTAAAGTCGGAAACAAGACAAAAATACCTGTTAACTATGTTCCTATTCAATACAGTATTGAAGTCCTAATAGCTATGTGGATTGAAAAAAAAGATAAACTTGAAATTTGTAGATCGAGGATGATAATGATCGTTATTACTGCTTGCTTTATGAAATGCTTTATCTACCTTAACTCATCTATTCCGCCTTTTGAGGCAGCTATCAGCACCAAACCCGTGTTTACAGATGAGGGAACTACGTAGTAGCGATGTTAAGGTACTTGAATGGTAAATGGCAGAGCCGGAATTTACACTCAGGCAGTCTGACTTTGGACTCTGTGCTTTAGTCACTACACTCTGTCACCTCCTGGTGATGTGGGACCCTATACAGAAAACCCAAGAGATGAATGACGTGGCTGGATGTAAGATCAACGAACAAAAAAATCAGCAGCTTTCCCCCATACACTAAAGTCAATTCTCCTCCAATTAGTCAATAAATTCTATCCCAATTCTATCAAAATCAAAATCCCTACAGAATTTCTCATCCCTAAAGATCATGAAAGATTGATTCTAAAATCCATACAGAAGAATATTCAAGAATATTTTGAGAAAGAACTGCGGTAAAAGATTTGCCCTATATGATATCAAAATGTGTTATAAAGCAACAGGAATTAAAACAGTGTGGTACTAGTACATAAATAAACAAATAAACCAATAAGCCAGAGAAATAGTTCAGAAACAGACCCATGGATTTATGGATTTATGGAGTGAAACAAAGTCTAGATTCAGGGATGGGTGATAATGCTGACTTGGACTCTCTTCAAGGTTACTTTTATTTTGGTTTACTCCCAAGCTAGTTAATAATTAGGATCCAAAGTATATTGGTGAGATGAGAATGCACATGGGGGTTGCGGCTTCCCATTGCCTTTCTTGCTTTTTCACAAGGGTATCCCCAAGTTCAATGATCTTGGTGGCGTGCACAGAATGAGATGTCTACCAGGTCAGAAGAGCCCAGAAAAGCACTCATTGTCTTCTACCCCCTGACCCATGTCAGCACCGGTACAGCTTACACTATCAAATTAAACCCTAATCCTGCTCTTCAGTAGGCTGCATCATACATCCCTAATACATATACTCTAGCCCTTGAAATTTTCTGCTGCCAGTATTCTAGGCAACCTGTTCTTCCCTGGCTTCAGTGTCTTGGAGTTTTCTATTCATGTTTACTTCGGGTCTTTCAGGGAGCAGGCCTGAACCCACCGCAAGTGGTATTTCCTATCAGCGTGAGACACATGACTCTTTCAGGGAACAGTATTGAAACAATTGTTATTAAATTGGTTAGGAATACTTTTAGTTTTAAGTAAAAGAAAACTCAACAATACAGTAAATATAAAAGACATGGAGGTTGGATCCCAGATCAGTGATGTCAGCAAGAACCTGATTTCTTCTGCTTTCTCTGCACTAGTTCATGGCAGTAAGATGATTGTCAGTGGCAACTAAGCCAATATCAAAAAACAACAAAAAAACCACACCTTTTTCTCAGAAGCTCCCGGCAAACATTACTTCATGCAGCACTGGCCCCAAAGGCTCATTTACCCATCAGAACCATTCGTGTCCTGTGGCCAGGAAATGGGATGAACTACTTGTCTTAAGCCAAGTAGGATCCACTTTAAGAGGTAAGAGTGAGAGCAATCCCATACAAACCATGCAACTGGGAAATTCAGAACACTGTTAGCAAGGGAGGAGCAAAAAATAAGTACCAGAGAGACAATCAACAAAGGAAAAATAAAGCTAGGTCCCTCCGTACATCACTCATAAAAATAAAATCAGGTATATTAAAACCCTAAATGTATTAGAAAATATAGAGTAATATGTTCCTGACCTTGGGGGAGATTGGAAGTCTTTATAAATAAAGATTTAAAAAATTAAGTCACTTAAAAAATTGACCATTTTATTCCATCAAAATAAAAAACACTTTGGTACAATAAAAGATACTATAAAAGACAAGTGAAACACTAGGAGAAAACATCTGTAATAGACAAACAATTACTATTTAGAGTATAAGAAATATAAAAAAGTTAAGTAAAACCTTAACAACTTAAAGAAAAGGACATGAAGATGTAATTAACAGAAGAAAACAAGAGTGCCCAGTGACTATAAAAAAATGTTTAGCATCCCTAAGGAACTCGAGAAATGCAACAGTCAGAAATTCTTTACGCAACATTTGATAACATCGAGACAATGGTTTTAACAGGCTGTTTGTGGGTGTACAATAATGTCAGTGGCTGTTACTGAGTCCAACTTCCCTCTACAGATCACGTTGACAGACTCCAATAAATGTAAATATATATACTCCATGAATCTTTAATTTCTTGTGTTGTATCTACCCAAGAAAGATCCCTGGTCATGTGCTTAATGAAGCATATGCAAGAATATTCATTGCAGCCTATCTGCAATAGTGAAATTTGGGATATAAAATGTTCACCAACAAGAAATGAATAAACAAACTGACATGTATTCATGCTAGAGAATATTGTGTAGTAATTTCAAAATGTACATGATCCCTTTGAACAAATATTGAGTGATCTCTAAGAGGTATCAGTGGTTGATAACTGCAGTGTGACTAGAATATCGTTATGAAAAAGAAAGACAGGTCACTAAGTAAATGTATGGAAAAAGATCTGGAAGATATACATCTAGCTGAGAACTACAATTACTTGTGGGAACTGGGAGAGGGGATTGGGATCAGGTGAGGCAGTCAAAGCACACTTTATTTAGCTTTACTATTTTATAATCTTAAGACTAAATAACTTTTTTTTTATTACAGGAAGAGCATATTCTTGTAAGATGTTACAAGAAGAAAATGTAAGATGTTAAAAGAAGAGAATGTATTCATGTATCATTTGGGTAATTAAAAAAATTTTTAAATAAAATCATTAGGAGGTGGCTAAGCAAAGGCTAGAGTCTAGAGCCTGCTCCCTCTGCAAGGAGCCCTGGAGACCAGTGGTGACTTGACTCCAGATGTCTCTGCTCACCTGCCACCGTCCCTGCCTAGATCTTGCTGCCATACTCACGGTCCTCTCTGGACCCTGATGGTGGGTGTGTGGGCCATCTCTCTCCTGTAGCACAGTTGAATGCCCACAAATAGGGGATGGAGGGCAGGCAGAAGGTACTGGATAGCCAGGGAGCCAGATGATAAGGGCTCCTCTGTTGAAAGAAGTTCAAAAATGAATGGAGGGAAGGAAGGTAGGCAGGCTGGCTGGCCATGCATGGAAGGTCTAGTCCTGGCAGGCAGGTACCTGTATTCAGATAGCATGTGCGCTTCTCCCCATGTCCTCACCTTGCCTCTTAGCAGTACCTCCACCCACTGGGTGCTGTGTCCAGACTTTGAGAAACTGATTCCCTCAGAAAACCTTGAGTCTGGGACAATGACTAGAAAAAGGGGTGAGTGGAAATCAAAACAGAATAGGAGTCGGAAAAGGACCAGGGCTAGAGGGAGAGGTCTGCATTTGGAGCAGAAGTTCTATTCACATCTGTGGGTAGAAGAGGCAGATGAAACCATTACCCATCTCCATCTACAACATGGAGCAAAATGTATGTATGCATATATGTATGCATGTATGTATTTGTTTTTTATTTTTGACACTATTACAGATATCCTCCATCTTCCCCAACTCTGCTCCACTCCACCCATTCCCCGTCCCCTAGAGCAAGATGTCTTTTACCCTCAGGTCAATAATCCTAATTCCTGCTTCAGTTAACCACGTAAGAAAGGAAAGAGCCTGCCCACCAGGCCAGGGCAAAGAAAGTCACTGTTTCCACTGGTGAGGTACAAAAGGAGTTCAATGCAGAGGGCAGGGCCCTCCCAAGGCATGGTCCGAAGGCCTAGGCCGAGATGGCTAGAGGTGCTGATGCCACATCTGCAGGAAATGGAATCCTGGGGGTGGTGTGGTAAAGAAAAAAAAAACCCTCTGGTTTTAATAGATCCACTCCTAAGGTTACCCAAAAAGTTCAAACTAAAGTATCACCCTCACCTCCCTCCACCCACTCTACCATGACTTCAGAATTGTGGGAACCAAAGTGCTCCATCCAAGGAAAAAGAAGGACTTCCTTTGAGGTTAAGGTGTGAAATGACAAAGACTACACCATCTAAGAAGGCCTTCCCAACGCTGAGACTTCCTGTCTCTACCTCCAGAGCCCCTGCAGAGACTGGGGAGAGGTGAGCACTTCATCAGGCCCAAAAAAACAATAGATATGAAAAGCTTCTATCGTATCCTTTCAGAGTGAGTGAACTGCCACTAAATGAGAGATGGTCAGAAATGGGTTTATATTTTTATTTATGACAGCCCCAAAGGGGCACAATTTGAAAGAAGGGGACTTCTTTGCATAACAATGTGCTGTGTGTCTTTGTCTAATCATTACCAGAGGGACACAATTGGAATAATAAACAGCTATATCTGCTTAATACAGTGGCAATGAAGAACTAACTTACACTTGCCTTGAAGTACTGACATATGGACACCTGGACAGTCCTGCTGGAACTATTCTAGACCAGCATTTCAAATGCAACTTTCTGTGATGATGAGAATGTTCAATATCTATACTATCCATATAGAAAACACTAGCCACATGTGGCTATTGAAAACTTGAAGTATTTAGGCAATTAAATTTTAAATTTTATTCAATTAGTCACATTTACTTAAATTGTCATATATTGTCAGTGGTTATTGCATCGGACAGCTTAGTCCGATTCTAGGCTGAATCTGTCCTGTTTGTTTGGATCAGGGTTTGCAAAGAGTAGGAGAAGATTCATATGGAGAGGCTGTTAGCAGGAAACACTACCAAACACATGTGAGAGAGCCCTCATGACAGATAGATCCAGGAGCAAGCTCCACGGCACCATAAAACACCCTCAGCACCTCAAATCTTCTCAAGCATCTGCTGCACCCACAAAAACTTTGTACAAGTGATGTTTTCACAGAAGTTCAAGGAAAGAGGTATACTAGTGAAACGGAGTGATGCAGAACAGGTATTGCAAAGTCATAATAGTAAACGGTCAGTGTAATCCTGATGATATCTGGGTGAAACTTTCATCTCCATACCCATTACTGAGAAGCCCTACTTTGGCAAGTGGTCAAAAGAAGCACCAGATTGGGCACAGTGTTAGGACTGGACTTCCCTGTCTTCCATAGGCAAAAGAAGGTGAACACATCACCAGGCCCTTAAAAGGAATAGACAAGAAAAGGAGGTAAAGCGATGGGTGGAGGGAGCCCTCAACTTCCTAACCATTAGACTACATGAAAATCGCTTGGGCCCTTTAGGCAAGGTGGTTCTTCAGAAGGTGCAAAAAAAATCTTAGAAATTTAGACAAGTAGTGAGCCTAATAATCATTCCTCACCATCCACCCACAAGGCATGGAGTGATAACATGAGCTTCCTTCCATTTGTTATTTCTTAAGGCCAATTTTCACAAGCCGTATGTCAAGAATATTACATCCATCTTGTATACCCCAGGCCAGAGTTCGAGATGCAGAGCTCCCCTTTGGGAAAACTCTAATGCCTCTGGTATACCTGACATACTGGCCAGGGTCCAAATTGTAGTGGCTGCCAGCAAGTAAAGTGTGTAGTGTTGACCTTGTTACTGCTTTGGGCATGGTAGGAATCAGAAGCCACCCCAGGAAACATCTCAGGAGACTGACTCAGGTTGATGATGGGAAGAAACAGAGAAGAGAGGTGGAGCGAAGGCAGAAAAACACAAGAGGAGATGCCTTGCACCTCTCCATCTCATCCCAATGGAAATGTACTAGTGGGGCTGCCTGAAGTAGTTCTAACCATAATTGTTACTACCTGGCTCAAAGGACTCTAACACCTACCTGCAGCCACAAGGTAAAGGCTAAAATCCTATGGTTAGCAATCAAAGCCCAGGCTTATTGGGTCAGAGTCTACCTACTCTGGAGTACACATGCCTTGTCTATCCCAAACTGATCCTTTTATTTCTCCCACACACATCAGGCTGATTAGGGCCTCTATACCGTCTTTTTATCAGCTACTCCTACCACCTACTTCACCCTAACCACATTCTTCCTTCTTCCAACCACTTCTTTAATACCCAGCTAATATTGTCCCCTTCTGGAAGACTTCTCCAACTAACCAATTCAGAGGGAGCTCTCCATTCTTTTAGCACAACTAGATTTCTTAAGTAGTTTCTTCCTTTGTTATTAAACCCTTTAAATGGATAATGTGGCCTACTAGATGAAGCCCAATGCAGAAATTGGATGTGTTTTTATCATCTCTGAATTTCCCATAGCACCTAACCCAGAGCCAGGCACAATAATTACTCAAGTGTGCTTTAGTTCATTTCAATAAACATTCTGAGTATTAACTCTGGGCTAGGAAGCTTGCCAAGTGTTCCTGCTGAAGTTGATAGAGATGACTGAGAGGTGCCTATACTTTATTAGCACTTTTATCCCATCTTCACACACAGCTGAACCAGCCCCCAATTTCTCTGACTCTTCAAGCCTGGGGAATCTCCCTTTGCTTATCAAGACTATCCCCTGTATTAGACCTGACTCTTTTCTTTATCACAACCTCACTCCTCATTACGTTCTTCCATATCTCTGTAATCTGAAAGCATTCAAGGAGGATAGATATAATCTATGGCCAAATATACCTCAACTCCTACTACTGAACAAATTCAAGCCTCCCTCTGCAATGAGCAAACAAGTAAATCAAAATATGAGACAAAAACCTTTAGCAGTTCAAAAGAAGTGACCCAAGCCGAGGAACAGTTTTTCCAACATAGTTACAGAGAAAAATTGTGTCAAGAGGAATAATACAATCAGAAAAAATAAATGTGAAGAAGAAAAAAACACGATCACAGAATTACAGACTTAGAAACCTGATGGAGGCAGAGAATAGAAGACTATGTTCTACAGAAAACTGAATTAGTGAACAAACTTAAAAGAAACTGAAGGAAAAACAGTAAGAAGAAAATTATGAGATCTGGGAGAAAATGCCCAACAAGGTAAAGTGAGTATAAAACAAGTTTCAGGAGATAAATAATTAGATGAAGACCTAATGATCAGAGGAACAGCTGGGGCAAACTTCCCTGAGACGCAGGGTTACAGATGCCAGGGATGCAGCACCTAACAACAGTGTGCAAGGTGCTCCTTCTCACTGAGTAGACACATGGAAACAAAATCAAGATACTTCAGATATTAGCAAATGCTTTCAACAAAAACAGAGAAACAACAGAATGGCTTGGTGAGAGTATGGCTATGTTAGACTGAGTACTCAGGGAAGAATTCTCTGTGGTGACAAATGCACTGATAGCTGAGTGAAAAGACTATGTTAATCATAAGAAGACCTTCTAGGTAGAGAGCCTACATAGTGCAAAAGCCCTCATGTCAAAGTGTGGCATAGTTAAGGAAAAGAGATGAGGCCAGTATTGCTAGAACACAGTGAGCAAAAGGCACAGTGGTATGAGATGAGGCTGGAGAGGCAGGTTGGGGTAGATTATATATAAAAGCTATGGTAAGAGGTATAAATGTGAGAGAAGCCATGGGAGAGCTTTCAGGTGGAAAATGGCCACCTTGGCTGCTCAGGGGAGAGTGGACCATAGTAAGTTAAAAATAAGAACAAGGAGACCAATTAGTAAGAGAAGGGATGACAATAAACTTGGACTTCAGTTTTGGGGATGGATATAAACACAAGCATATGGATTAAAAATAGAGAGATGAGCAAATATACAATAAGCAAGAAGAAATCAAAAGTAGCAATGGACGTGGACAGTGGTGTGGGGATCGCCTGAGGGAGTGGGGGTGGTATTGGGCAGAGGGGAACAGAAAGAGGAAAAACTGGGACAACTGTAATAGCATAAACAAAAAAATATAATTTTTAAAAAGTGGCAATAGAAAAAACAGATGGTTTTTACATGATGTTCTAAAATGAAGACATTCATAAATATTTCTGCACTGAATAACAGCTTACAAAATACCTAAAACAACCAGGAAGAAAGGTAATTCAAGAAAAAAATGCCAAAGTTGTTATCATAATGGATACATTTAACACACTTCTTTCAATCTTTAACAGATCAAGCAGATCTAGGTTTTAGAGAACTTGACTACTATTGATAATTAATAAACTTAATAGATATATTAAACATTATATCCCATAAATACTGAATATACATTGTGGTCAAAAAGTCATAAAAACAATCTCAGCAAAACTGAGTGGGAATTTCATTGCCTATATTCTTTGACCATAATGTTGTAAGAATAAAAAGAAAGATCAAAAGTTTTAAATAAAAATTTCAATCATCCTGAAATTTTTTAAAAAGTCACTATTTAAATAATTGTAGGTCAAAGAGGAAATCAAAACCACAAACAAGCAAAAAGAAACATCGACTGCCATGCTACACACTAACGCCCATGGGATGGACCATGGAAAACTTCCTTAAAACACAAAGAAGAATCAGTTCCAGGACGCAGGCAGCTGGGAAGAGTATTACATCTAGCAACAACAGCAGCAATGGCCAGATAAACTACAAAATTGTATCTTTTTCTGGAGCCATCAGAGATCTGAAGGCAATCAAAATGCATAAAATCTGAGGAAAGACAGGTGTCACCAATGAGAGACGGAACATGAACACAGGTTCACCTGTGGCAGAGCACATAAGAAAACACACTGGGCAACCCAGAAGTGGGTAAAAAATGTATATAAAGATTTTAAACAAATTGCTAAAGATGAAGTATGGGCTTTGTGAGCGTATGGGACTCTGAAAGTCACAGACTCAAAGGAAACTCACACTTCTCACATGCTTTCCTCCACAGACCTTCACCGGGTTCTCACAAGAAAGACTGGCCCTCTCACTCGGGAGCTCCCTCAGTGGTCCTGACCCTCTTCCTCTCTGAGAGCCATACTCCTCCTTGCATCTTTGGTGGGTCTTGGGCAGAAGAGAGTATTATGCCCTCCTACCATGGCAGAATACTTCTAAAGATCTGGGACCAGATTATATCCTGGCACCCCGCAAAAAGCATCCGAGTTTTCGGCCTATCCAAGATGGAGGCTGTACCAGGACAATGCAGGATCCTCGCTGGTGAACAAGCATGAGTACCAGGCAAGAGAAGCTTACTGCTGGGGCCAGGCAAGAGTGACTCCAGAAAATCACTCTGAGGTGCAAGTGCCCTGGGCAGTCTCAAAGCTGCAGATGGAGCAGGAATATATTTTTAAAACTTCTGGAACCTCAACCTCTACCCTAAGCAAAATGTTTTCAAGCTGGAGGCACACTAAAAGCAAACATAAAAATAAAATGTGATGCAGGAGCCCCAAGCTGGGGAGCTGCACCTGCATTGGTGATATTTGAAAACAAACAAAAAAACAAAAACCACCCAGAGGACCAGCAGATGTGGACATGCCATTTATCACTCACATTACAGGGGAGAGCTTGATGGCAGTGGGTCCGCAAGAGAGACCACACCCCGCCTCCGGCCTTGGTGCTACTTACAGAGTTAGGAAGGGAGTAGGGGCAATGGGTGGTGGAAGGAGCAGCGGCTGCATTTGAAGATTCTACACTTTCATGATAAACACAGGAGTCTTGAGACACAAGGGCCCTGAGAGGGTTGGGACATCCAAGTACAGACCGTTTTCTTCATTCCTTATGGCTGCAGGCCAGGCAGCCATCTGTGTTCTGAGGCTGTGAAGGGGCATGTCCTGAGTTACCCAACACAAAATAAAACAAAAACCACTCAATCCTAGATTCTAAATAACTTAACTCAATTCTCTACAGTAATGGCTTAGGGGAAGAATTGTGCACACTTCTGGAAAAAAATCCTACTTACATCATGACCTAACACACTATACTGCACATAAGAATGCAATAAGAACTGCAGCATACACCAAAAATGGTGAGAAAAAGCACTGTTAAGAGACAAAGCAATTATCTGAAACAAAATCAGGGAAAACCCAGATATTGGAATGATCTGACAGGGAATTTAATATATTTATGATAAATAAGTTAAAGACTTTAGTGAAAAAAATAAATGACATGCATGAACATATGGAAAAGTTTAGCAGAAATATGGAAGCCTAAGAAAGAACCAACCAGAAATTCCAGAAATAAAAATATAGAGTAAGAGAGCTGAAGAGTGCCTTTGATAGGATCATTGTAGATTCAACACAGCCAAGAAAAGAACTGGGAACTTGAGGGTAGGATAATATAAATTACTCAAAGTAAAACACAAAGAGAAAAAGTGTGTATAACAACCCAGAACAGAGTACACAGCAGCTGTGAGATAATATCAAATGGTCTAGCATATGTGTAATAATTAGATTCCCGGAAGGAGGAAATACAGTTAAAGAAACAGAAGAAACATTTAAAGATAGGTTAAATAAATGAAGATAGGTTAGCCAAGAATTGTCAGAAAACAACGAAAAACATAAATTAGAGATAAAAAAGCTCAGAAATCACAAGCAGGGTAAATACCTCCCCCCAGAAATCATGCTTATACGTGTCACATTCATATTGCTGAAAACCAAAGACATAATCTTGAAGGCAAAAAAATAAAAACAAACACATTACACACAGAGAAGCAAAGGATAAGAAATATGACAAGTTCAGAAACTATATAACCCAGAAGACAGGGAGTGAGATCTTCAAAGGATTGAAAGAAAAAAGCTGTCAACAAAAATTTAAGACTCAATGAAACAAGAAAAATATATAGCTTTCCAAAAAAATTATTTTTTAGAACAGTTTTAGGTTCACTGAAAATTTGAGCAGAAAAGCCCAGAGAATTCCCAGATCCCCCTGCCTTTACACATGTACGACTGCTCCCACTGCTGACATCTTGCACCACAGTGGTACCTGTGCTACAATTAAATCTAAATAGATTCATTGTTACCATCCAAAGGCTACAGTTTACATTAGGGTTCACTCTTGGTGTTGTGTGTTTATGTGTTTGGACAGATACGTAATGACATGTGTCCACCAACCTAGTATCATACTGACTAGTTTCACTGCCCTAAAAACTCTCTGTGCTCAGCGCCTTTCCTACCCCCAACCCCTGATCCTTTTACTGCCTCCATGGTTTTGACTTTCCCAAAATTTCATGTGGTTGGAGTCATACATTATGTAGCCTTTTAAGATTGACTTCTTTCACTTATAAATATGCTTTTAAGGTTTGCTCCTCCATGTCTTTTCATGGCTTGACAGCTCATTTCTTCTTAGTGCTGAATTACAGACCACTGTCTGGATGTACCACAGGTTACCTGATTTACCTACTGAAAGGTTTCTCAATTGCTTTTAAGTTTTGGCAATTATGAATGAAGTTGCTATAGACATATGTGTGCAGGTTTTTATGTGGATTTGTTTCGATTCATTTGGGAAAACAGTGAAGAGTGTGGTTGCCAGATAATATGGTAAGATTATGTCTAGTTTTGTAAGAAACTGAGGAACTGTCTCCCAAGGTGGCTGCAAAGTCATTATTGATACAATTTGATTACTATCTATTATTTTCCTATTACTGTTACTATTTTCCAATTTTTGTTTGTGTTCTTTGTTCCTATTTTTGTCTTGCACTCTCTTTCTGCATTTTGAGATTTTAAGAATTTTATATAATTACATTTTATCTCCTTTCTTAGCACTAATTATACTTTTGTTTACAGCTGTACTGAGGTATAATTGATCTATTACCTTTATAAACACTTTTTTAGCAGTTGCCCTAGAGTTTGAAAAATATGTCTATAAATAATAAAGTCAACTTTTAAATAACACTATGCCACATCACAGTAAGGTACTTTTCCCCCTCTGGCTTCTTTCAAGATTTTTTTCTTTATCTTTGATTTGCTGTGTTTGAGCATAAGACTAGTCATAGTTTTGGTTATTTATCTTGTTTGTCATTCTCTGAGCTTCCTGGATTTGTGGTTTGGTGTTTGACATTAATTTGAGGAAATTCTCAGTCATCGATCCTTAATATGTATCTTTTGCTTCTTTCTCTCTTTCTTGTCCTAGAATGCTGATTTTGCATATTTTATACCTTTTGTAATTGTCCCATAATTCTTGGATATTCTGGGATATTTTTAAGTTTTTTTCTCTTTGCCTTTCATTTTGGTTAGTTTCTACTGAAATATTTTCAAGTTCTCTGTTTCTTTCCTTGCCTGTGTCCAGTCTTCTGATATAACTATCAAAGGTATTCATTTGTGTTACGGTATCTTTAATTTCCAGCATTTGCTTTTGATTCTTGGAGTTTCCATCTCTACTTACATTACCCACTTATTCTTCCATGTTTTCAACTTTTTCCATCAGGGCCCTTTAGCATATTGTTCATAGTTGTTTTAAATTTATGTTCTGGTAGTTCCAACATCTTTGCCATATTGAGAGTCTAATTCTGATGCTTGCTGTATCTATTCAAATTGCTTTTCCTTTTAGTATGCCTGTTGAAAGGAGGACACAATAAACTGAGTAAAAGGAACTCTGGTGAGTAGGCACTCACTCAGTAATGTAGCAGCAAGGCATGGAGAGAGAGGAAGCATTTACAGTCCCATGACTGGTCTCACCTCTTCTGGTGAACCTGTGTCCCTGGGCTGTCAACTTCACCAAGCGTCTCAGTTTCTTCCACCCCAGCAGTAGAAGAGGCTCAGGGGCTGGAGTTTGGTATCTCTCTGCCCACAGATAGGTTAGGAGAAACTATTTTTATCAGAGCATAACATGCTAAGGGCAGGCCTTGTTAAGGACAGAATCCTCTAGCCTAATGTAGAATGGTTTTTTTTCCTCTACACTTGCTGGATGCATGAGAGGATGCTTCTGTGATCCTCACTGTGGGAATTGGTAGCAGTTCCTGAAGGTAAAACTCATGAAAGTGTGGGAGCCTTCTGATGAGTGGGGGACCATCCCCTATTTTAATCTCTCAAGCTTGTCCTCCCCGAGTCTCCAGCTATTCGATAGTTGCAGTTTATCATTTCCATGGAGGTGGGTTTCTGCTCCAGTAAGCTCTGACTCTGCCTCTCCAGTTTATGAGGAAGAGTTTTGCCCTGTGACTTCACTTCTCTGATGGATCAAAAAAGACTTGTTGATTTTTCAGTCTGTTCAGCTTTTTTTAGCTTGTTGTTTGGATAGAATGACAACTTCTAAGCACCTTATATGTTCAACTAGAAACCGAAAGTCTGAAATATATTATCAGATAAATAAAGGTTGATCACTCACTGTACACAGATCTGCCCCACAAAAACTTGGACCTACAGGAAGAAATAAAGGTGTCTGGAAAAGGATAAATTAAAATAAATATAAAAGATTTTTTTATATTTTAATTACCTAAAAGATAATTAACTATCTAAAGCAAACACAGTAGCCAACTATTATAAATTTATAGCATATGATAAAGTAAAATTCATAACTATAGCACAAAATTGGGAGGAAGAAACAGAGTATTATTATAAGGTTCTTAGGCTACACATCAAGTTGCAGTACAGTTTTATTTGAAGAATGATAGTGATTAATTAAAGCAGTAGATTGAAACCTCTAGGACAACCACTAAAATTTGTTTAAAAGTGGCAGAAATAATAAGTCAATAATGGAAGTAAAACAGAATAATAAAAATTGGCAATCCAAAGCAGGCAGAAAAAGAGAAATAAAAGGAACAGATGGCACAGATAGGATCAACTAAAAAAAAATGGTAGATTTTAAACCAACTATATCATAATTATATTAAATATAAATTGTCTAAACACACTAATTAAAAGACAAAGATTGTCAATTGGATGAAGGAAGACAACTATATGCTGTCTATAAAAAATCCACTTTAAAGGTAAAGGTAGGTTAAAAGTGAATGGTGTCAAGAGAATGGAAGATAAGCCACAGACTGGGAAAAAATATTTTCAAAATACAAGTCTGATAAAAGACTGTTATCCAAAATATATAAACAACTCAGTTAAAAAATGAGCAAAGTGTTTGAACAGACACCTTATCAAAGATACATAGAAAGCAAGTAAGTATATAAAAAGATGCTCTACATCGTATGTCATCAGGAAATCATAAATTTAAACAAACAGTACACCTCTCTTAGAATGCTGAAAAACCAAAACCACCAAATGTGAGAACCTAGTACAACAGAGACTCCCATTCATTGATGGTGGAAGTGAAAAATGGAACGGTTACTTTGGGAGATTGTTTGGCAGTTTCTTACAAAGCTAAACATAGCTTTACCATATGATCCAGATATTGTGCTTCTCGGTACCCACCCAAATGAACTGAAAACTTCTGTCCACACAAAACCCTGCATGCAGATGTTGACAGCAGCTTTACGCACAATTGACAAAACTCAAAAGCAACCAATATGTCCTTCCGTAAGTAAATGAAAAGCAAGCTGTAGTATATCCACATAATTAAATATTGTTCACTGATATAAAGAAATGAGCTATCAAACCATGAGAATACACAGTGGAATAAATCGTAGATGCATATTGCTCAGTGAAAGAAGTCAACGTGGAAAGACTGTATAATGTATGATTCCTAACTACATGACATTCTGGGAAAGGCAAAACTATGGAGACTGTCGAAAGGTCAATGGTGGCCAGGAGTTCAAGGGGCAGAGAGGAATGAATAGGTGGGGCACAGAGAATTTTTATGTGTGTGAAACTATTCAGTATGGCAAAGTAATGGCAGATACATGTCATTATATATTTGTCAAAACCCACAGAACTGTATAAGACAAGGAGTGAACCTTATTGTAAACTATGGATATTAGTTAATAATAATGTATCAATATATGTTCATGACATGCAACAGAAGTATCACACTGACACAAGATTTTAATAGCAGAAACTGTGTGTTGGAAGGGGGGAGGCAAATGGTAAAACACTGTATTTCCTGCTCAGATTTTCTGTAAAACTAAAACTTCTCTTTAAAAAAAGGATATTAACTTTTAAAAAGTAAAATAATGGAAAATGACATACCATTAAAATATAAATCAAAAGAAAGCTAGAGTGGCTACATTAGTATCAGACACAATAGAATTCAGAACAAGAAATATTACCATGTGTAAGTGAGACATTACATGATAATAAAGAGGTAAGTTAACCAAGAATACATAACAAATTGTGTACCCACTAATAAAAGTCTTGAAACACATGAAACAAAATCGACAGAACCGAGTAGAAACAGGAAGATCTACAATTATAGCTAGACTTCAACATTCCTCAATAATTGATAAAACAAATAGAAAATAAGGATATAGAAAATCTAAACAATTGACCTGGTTGACATTTATAGTACATTCAACATGACAACAACAAAAACATGTTCTTTTCAAATGCACATGAAAATGTTTACAGTATACCATATTCTTTGCCATAAAGCAACATCAAGCAAATTTAAAACCAAAATCATAAGAACTATGTCCTCTGACCATGCAGAATAAAATTAGAAGCAAAACAAAACAAACAAAAAAAAAAGGAAAGCTATCTGGAAACCCCCCAAACATTTGGTAATTAAGCAACATGCTCCTAAATAACTCATGCGTCAATGTGGAAGTCATAAAGGAAATCAGAAAATATTTTCAATTGAATTTAAATGAGCATGTAACACATCCAAAGTTATGATGGCCTTGACCAATTCATCAAGGTTTATACCATCAGCAACAAGTCATGTTGATGCTATGTGCCTCTAAAATTATGCAACAAGAAGGGCACATTCCTTTCTAAAACCAGTAACTTCAGTCTTACCATAGGGAAACATCAGACAAACCTAAGTTGGTGACCTTACGTAAAATATATGACCAGTATTCTTTAATAAAAATTGTTAACACCACTGAAAACAGGAAAGAATAAACGAAAAAGACATGATGACTAAATGCAGTGTGTATCCTGGGCTGGCTCCTGGAACAGAGAAAGGACATTAGTAGAAAGGTTGCTGAAATGTGAATGAGGTCTGGGTCTTAAGGCAATAATATATCAATGTTAATTTCTTAGTTTTAAAAAATATAGCATGGTTATATAAGTTGTTACCATTAGTAGAAGGTGAGTGAGATATATATGTGGAAACTCTCTGTACTATCTTTACAACTGTTATATAAATCTAAAATGATCCCACTTTGAAAGTCTTGTTAAAATTTTTGCATGATACAGCCAAAGTGGAGCTAGCAAAGAAATGTCTGTCATTAAATGCTTACATTAGAAGGAAAGTGTCCAGTATATAGATTAACCTTCCACCATAAGAATACAGAAAAAGAATACCAGATTAAATGCAAAGCAAGGAGAAGGAAATTTTTTGGTACAGGCAGAAATCAATGAAACTGGACACAGAGAAACAATATAGAAAAACCCATAAAAGCAAAAGTTAATTATTAGAAAAGATCAATAAGACACAAATTTTTAATTACACAATAATTACCTGTTATCAAGGATGAAAGAAGGGTTATCACTACAGAACACTCAGAAATTAATAAATTCAACTTGAAAAAAATAGAAAAATTCCTTGAGAGATAAAAACTGTCAAAAGTACACTGAAGAAGTAAGTAACTTGAATAATCCTACTTTAATTAGAGTATATACCAACAAAGAAAACTCAGGCACAACTGGGTTCACTGGTGGATTCTATCAAAATCTAAGAAAGAAATACAAGCAACTCTACACAAACTCTTCCGGAGAACAGAAGAGATGGAACACTTTCCAACTCATTTTATGAGGCCAGCGTTTCTCTGATAACAAAAACAGAGAAAAACATTATAGGAAAATAAAATTACAGACCACCATTTTCTATGAACATGGACACAAAAATTTACAATAGACATGAAAATCTACAATAAAATATCAGCAAATCAAATACATTGATACATCAAATAAATAACATCATGACTAAGTGGGATCTGTTCCAGGAATGCAAGGTGAACTCAGCATTAAAAACTCAAAGTGAGGTTCTAGTCAAGATGGCAGCATAAGTGGATGTGGTACTTGGAACCCCCCCGCAGACACATCAAAATTACAACTAAATTACAGAGAGGGCATCATTCATAACCACATGAAATCTAGTAAATAGAAGTCCTACAACTAATGATATACAGAAGTTAACACTGAGATCTGTAGGAGGGGTGGTCCCACACCCACGTGTGGTGGGTGCCACATCTGAGTCTCCATCAACCTGGCTAACACAGCTGGCCCATCCTGGTGATTCCCTGAGACCCCTGCCACACGCAACTTGTGGGCCCACCCAGGCGATTTCCAGTGGCTTTTCTATACAAATGGCTTCTCTTGCTTCATGCTTCAGAATTCTCTAAATTCTTTTCAAGCAGCATCTGGCCTCTGCATGCCACGTACTGATTGCTAAGTGGTCCCAGGCCCAGCACTAGCAGCAGCTGGCCTTGGTTCAAAGCTTAGCCTCTCCTGGGTGCTTTCAAGCCCAGCACAAGTAGCAATATCTGCAGATAGCTCTATAGCTCATGCCAGGTGGCCCCGGACAGGGCACAGGTGGAGGCTGACTTCCAGGGAGGCCCCAGAGCCAGCACACCCAACAGACAGCTTCAGACCTCACAAGATTACAACCCTCACACTCCATGAGGGACACATTCAAGGGGAAGAATTGGCTCCATAGGTTGGCTCCTGCACAGCACCTCCTCTGCTGTAGTTGCAACCAGTCCCCACAGCTGATCAGCCTAGGGGTCTGTCCCTCCCAGTGAAGTGCCAACAGCCATCAAGGCTCAACTACAACGGGACAGTGCCGACAGCCTACACAGAGGACCACTACTACACAAGGCCACTCTATCAAGACAGGGAGACAGATCAGCTCTATTTAATACACAAACTAGCATGGGGAAGCAGCCAAAATAGAGACAAAGAAACAGCCCAAATGAAAGAATAGGAGAAATCTCTAGAAAAAGTAAATGAAATGGAGGCAAGCAAACTACCAGATACAGAGTTCAAAAAATCATTAAAAGAATGCTCAATGAACTTAATGAAAAATTCAACAGCAAGAAAAAAGACATGAAAACCATAACAAAGAACCAGCCAGACATGAAGAATACACTAACTGAAATGAAGAATAAATTACAGAGAATCAACAATGGAATAGATGAAGCAGAAAATCAAATCAGCAATTTGGAATACAAGAAAGCAGAAAATGCACAATCAAAATAGCAAAAAGACACCCTGGCCAGTGCGGCTTAGTAGGTTAGAGCACCATCCTGTATGCTGAAAGGTCATGGGTTTGACTGCAGGACGGGCACATGCCTAGGTTGCAGGTTCAGGCCCGGTCAAGGCACGTATGAGAGGTAACCTATTTATTGATGGTTCTTCTTCACATGGATGGTTCTCTCCCTCTGTTTCCCTTCTGTCTAAAAATCAGTAATAAGCACGTCCTTGAGTGAGGATTTAAAAAAACAACAACAACATAAAAAAGAGAATCCACAAATATAGTGTAAGGACCCTCTGAGACAACTTCAAGTGTGTCAACATCTGCATCATGGGCATGCCAGTGGGAGAGGAGAGAGAGCAACCAAAAGGCTGTGGGTTTGTTTCCCAGTTAGGGCACATACCGAGGCTGAAGGCTCAATTACTGGTAGGGGTGCATATGGGAGGCAACCGATCAGTGGATCGGTCTCACATCAATGTTTCTCTCTCTCCCCACCCCCACCTCTCTCTAAAATCAACAAGCATAACCTTGGGTGAGGATTCTTTTAAAAGTACAAGTTGGTTGCTACAGAACAGTCATGGGGATGTAAAGTACAGGGTAAGGAATACAGTCAGTAATATTCTAATAACTATGTATGGTGTCACATGGGTATGAGACATATCAGGATGACTACTTAGTTATGTAATATCCAAGCACTGGGGGGTAAACCTGAAACTAATACAATAATGTATGTTAACTATAATTGAAAAATTTAAAAAAAAATAGAATCTTCCATTTGTGACAGCATGGAGAGACCTAGAACATATCATACTAAGTGAAATAAGTCAGTCAGAGAAAGACAAATACCATATGATTATATGATTTCACTCATGTGAAATCTAAAGAACAATATAAACAAAACAGAAAGAAGTTCACAGATACAGAGAACAGACTGATGGTTGGCAGGAGGGGTTGGGGGACTGGGTGAAAAAGGTGAAGGGACTGAGTAGTACATATTGGTAGTTGCAAGACAGTCATGGAGATATAAAGTGCAACATAGGGATTATAGTCAATAATATTGTAATAACCATGTATGGTGCCAGTTGGCTACTGGAAATATCAGGGAGAAAATCTGTAAAGTATATGAGTGTCTAACCACTATGCTATACACCTAAAATTAAAATAGAATAATACTGAATGTAAACTATAATTTAAAAATTTTTTAATAACTCAATCAATGTATTCTGGTCAAAATAGTGGCATAGACAGACATGGACATAGACAGACACAACCAATAAAATGGCAAAAATAGGTATCTATCAACAATTGAACTTAAAAAACAAACAAGTATAACAGAGACAGAATCATGGATACTGAGAGCATTTTGAGGGTTGCTAGATGGGAGACGTGTGGGGAGAATGGGTCAAGAGGTGAGGAGATTAAAAAGTAAAAATTGATAGTCACAGAATAGCCATGGGGATATAAAGTACAACATAGGAAGTGGAGTAGCCAAAGAACTTATATATGTATGACCCATGGACATGAACAAGGGTGTGGGGGATGCCTAATGGAATTGTGGGTGCTGGATGGAGGGGGGCAAAGGGGAAAAATTGGGACAACTGTAATAGCATAATCAGTAAAATATAATTTAAGAAAATAAATGTATTAGAAATGAGGGAAATAGAAAATCACCAATAGACCACTACAGTAATTACTCTTGTAGTGAAGACCTACCAATGGATGCTTAAATTAGTGGATGAAAGTTTAAACAAAATAAACTAACGAGCATGATAGAACCAGAGACATGGAAACAGGGAAAAGAATGACAGCTGCCAGAGGAAAGCATGGGAGGGGAAAGTGATGGAAAGAATGGGAAGGGATTAGTCCAAGAACATGTGTGAATGACCCACGGACATGGACAACAGGAAAAGAATGACAGCTGCCAGAGGAAAGCGTGGGAGGGGAAAGTGATGGAAAGAATGGGAAGGGATTAGTCCAAGAACAGGTATGAATGACCCACAGACATGGACAACAGGAAAAGAATGACAGCTGCCAGAGGAAAGCGTGGGAGGGGAAAGTGATGGAAAGAATGGGAAGGGATTAGTCCAAGAACATGTATGAATGACCCATGGACATGGACAACAGGAGAAGGTCAAAGGTCATCTTTGACCTTCTCCATCAAGCCCACTCCCACAGTCCATCCCCAAACCTGTTGCCCTGCTTTTCATAAAGGGGGAAAACTGGGACAACTGTAATAAAATAAACATGAATAAAATAAAATAAAATATAAGTCACTATAAAAAGTTCAAACAAAAACAGAATATTTGTATAATCTCCAAGTATCTTCCTCAACTATTTAGTAAAACTAAGGTTAGTGGAATATACATTGAAAGAGGAATGTTTAAATTAAAAGCATTCTATAATTCTTGCATTATCTAGGAAGAGGCAATAATATCAAGTAATATTAGAAGATGATAGATCAAAAATGCATGTCATACTTTTTTAGAGTAACCATTCAAAGTCCTGTAAGAGTATATGGTTTCCAAGTTACTAGAATTAGAATATGGAATAATAAAATGAAAGTTAAAAGAGGGTAAGAAAGAAAAAAATATGAAGAGATGGATAAAAACAGAAAGCACTTAGAAAAAAAGTATGCCGTGTATAATACACACTTTTTGCCCAAATTTTTGAGGGAAAAATTAGGATGCACATTATTCACAGGTGGTACCTGAAATACCTTGCATCTGTTCTTTTTTTGTAATTATTTGTTACATAAAATTTCTTCTACTAAAATATGTTCAAAATACATGTTAAAATTCCTTTATAATACAAAAAACAAATATCTAAATATAAATAATTAAATTAAAAATTAAAACAGAAGTTTTTTTCTTTAAAGTTTGGGCCAAAAACATAGGTGTGCATTATACATGGGAGTGCACTACACATGGCAAAATACGGTAATTAAAATCCATATATATATATATGAATAATTAATTTAAGGTGGACTAAATGCAAAACAAAAAAATGTAAGACTACATTAAAATATCCAATTATATACTCTTAGTAAGACATATGTAAAAGATAAGAACAGAAGTTTTTAAAGTAAAAGAATGTATAATGCAAACACCATGTCTACCACACAAACACTAGTCTAAAGAAATCTAATGAAACCACACAAATATCAAGTAAACTTTGAGAGAAAAATAACTACTAAAGGTAAAAATGATAAATGCATCATAACAATACAAGTTAAATTCATGTAGAAGGTTTAACAATTCTAAATTTGTATGTACCTAATACCATACCACATTTTATATCCAAAATTAGCTAGATAACTAGAGAAAAGCACAATCATAGTGGGAGAGCTTAACAAACCGCTCAGTGACTTACTAAAAAAGCAGATAAAAAATCAGTAAGGATACAGAATATTTGCTTTTTAAAATACATTTTATTGATTTTGCTACTACAGTTGTCCCAATTTTTCCCCCTTTGCCCCCTCTACCCATCACCCCCCAGCTATTCAGGCATGGGTCATGCATGTAAGTTTTTGGCTACTCCAGTTCCTATACTGTACTTTACATCTCCATAACTATTCTGTAACTACTAATTTGTGCTTTTTAATCCCTTCAATTTTTCACCTATTCCCCCAATCTCCCCTCCCATCTGGTTGCCATCAACTAATTCTCCATATCTATGATTCTGTTTCTGTTCTGCTTGTTTGCTTAGTTTGTCCTTTAAATTGTTGATAGATATGTACTTCTGCCATTTATTGTTCATAGTTTTGATCTTTTTCTTAAATAAGTCCCTTTAACATTTCATATAATAATGGTTTGGTGATGATGAACTCCCTTACCTTCTCCTTGTCTAGGAAGCTCTTTATCTGCCCTTTGATTCTAAATGATAGCTTTGCTGGGTAGAGAAATCTTGGCTCCGGGTCCCTGCTTTTCATGACTTTGAATACTTCTTGCCAATCCCTTCTAGCCTGCGAAGTTTCTTTTGAGATATCAGCTGACAGTCTTATGGGAACTCCCCTGTAGGTAACTGACTTCTTTGCTCTTGCTGCTTTTAAGATTCTCCCTTTATCTTTAACCTCTGGTATTTTGATTATGATGTGTCTTGGGGTTGGCCTTTTTGCATTCTTGTTTGGGGCTCTCTGTGCTTCCTAGATGTATATGTCTATTTCCTTCATCAAATTAGGGAAGTTTTCTTTCATTATTTTTTCAAATAGATTTCCAATTTCTTTCTCTTCTCCTTTCTGGCACCCCTATGATATGAATGTTGGTACACTTGAAGTTGTCCCAGAGGCTTCTTTTACTATTCTCATTTTTTTTAGATTTGTTTTCCTTCCTGCTTTTCTGGTTGCTTATTTTTAGCTTCCTTATGTCCCAAATCATTGATTTGATTCTCAGCTTCATTCATTCTACTGTTGATTCCCTGTAAATTGTTCTTTATTTCAATTACTATATCTTTCATGCCTGATAGGATCTTTTTTACACTGTTGAGGTCCTCACTAAGCTCCTTGAGCATTCTTACTACCAGTGTTTTGAACTCTGCATCTGAATGATTGCTTATCTTCATTTTGTTTAGTTCTTTTTCTGGAGTCTTGATCTGTTCTTTCATTTGGGCCATGTTTCTTTGTCTCCTTGTTTTGGTAGCCTCCCTGTGTTTGTTTCTATGTATTAGGTAGAGCAGCTGTGACTCCCTGTCTTGGTAGCATGGCCTAATACAGTAGGTGTCCTGTGGAGTCCAGCGGCATAACCTCCTCTGTCACCCAAGCTGGGTACACAAGATGCACCTTCCATATGTGCTGAATACACTCTCCTGTTGTTGAGCATGGATTGTTGTTGGCAGGTCAATGGGAGGGATTTAACCAGGCCAGTCAGCTGTAAAGATTAGATGTGACAAATAACCACCAAACTCTGCCTTCTGTGGTGCATCAGCTGTGCAGGGGTCCTCTCCACAGAGTAGGGCTTACTTCAGCAGGGCTCTGGTGCCTGCTTATGTTCTGTCTGGGGCCACTTGGCATAAGCTATAAAGCGATCTGCAGCTGGCTGCTTCTTGTGCTGGGTTTGGAGGTACCCTAGTAAGGCCAGGCTGTGAACCAAGGCCAGCTGCTACTAGTGCCAGGCCTGGGACCACTTAGCAAGGTCTGGGGGCTTGCTGAGGCCAGCTGCTGCTTGTTTGAAAGGGTTTATGTAGATCAGAAGCATATCCCAAGACAAGTCATTTGTCTAGAAAAGCCACTGTTAACTGCTTGAGTCTGCCCATTAGTTGGGCAGTGCAAGGTCTGGAGGAATCATCAGGGCGGGGAAAACAGGGTGCACCAGGTTGATGGAATCTCATGTATGGTGCCTGCCGTGCTCTGTGGTTCTGTTGGGGGAGGACTCAGGAGAGGAGCAATGGCTTTTGCCAGTAGTTTTGTCTGGGAAAAAGTCGTTCCCTGGCTCTCACCTTGATGCCAGATACTTCGGTTTCTCCCAGTATGCCACTGAAGCCTTTCAAGCTGCTGCCCCAGTGCCTGAGCTCAGCAGGAGTTGAGTATGAGTATGGTCTGTATGCAGGCCCTGTAAGAGGAACTGCCTAGGACTCCAGGACTCAATCTCCACTGGTTTTTACAGGCAGAAGCCATAGGGACTTATCTTCCCAGCACTGGAACCCTGGGCTGGGGGGACTGGTGTGGGGCTGGGACCCCTCATTCCTGAGATATCCCTCCTGTTTTTTATCCACCACACGTGGATGTGGGACCAGCCCATCTGTGTCTCCACGTTTCCACCCCTCCTACCAGTCTGGATGGATGTGGTTTCTTTTTTAATTCCATGGTCGCGGGACCTCCATTCAATCTGATTTCTGCTGGTTCTGAGTGGTGGTTGTTGTATAGTTGAGTTGTAATTTTGATGTGGTTGTGCATGCAAGAAGGCAAGCCATGTTTACCTATGCTGCTATCTTATAGTTACCTCAAGATACAGATATTTGAACAACATGATTTACAAATATAATCTAATTGACATATTAGAACATTACTCCCCATACTATACAATAGTACAGGATGGGACAAAAGTAGGTTTACAATTGTGAGTATATGAAACACAGAGTTTATTTTTGTATTATTATTTATTAATTACTGTATTATTTTCCATATGAACAACTGTAAGCCTATTTTGCCCTACCCTATACATTCTAAATTCACTTTGAATATTTTCAAAATTTAACCATTTCTGGACCATTAAACAAAACAGACTATATTTTATGGTCACAATACAATTAAATGAGAAATTAATAACAAAAGATTAAAAACTCTCACAAATTTGGAAATTAAGAACTATGCTTCTATAATAAACTTATGGGTTAAAGAACAGAACACATGGAAAATAAGTATTTTGGATTGAGGAGCCATAACAATGTCACATTAAAATTGTGGGATGCAGTTAAAACAATATATTAGTTAGAGGCAAATGTAGTAATTAGTTTGCACGTTACTGTCACAGAGTTTTCTATTTGGGGTGGAAGGTGCCTCTTTTCCAGTCCTCTCGCTGAAAGGAAGCAGGCTTTTCTCTGGGTCTTTTTTGTTGGCACCTGTGGGCATCCCCAGGCTGCAGGCTTCTCTATTCCCAGGCTCCAGACTTGGAGACTTCCCACCAAATCTGAGATGGATGAGGTGAAATAAAAACCCAGAGAACTCACTGCTGTGTCATTCCTTGTGTCTCAAGGCTCCTAGCTGGCCTGTCTTCTTCTTTCAACCCTTCAGAGTATTCTTATGTTTGTTTTAAATGTAATGTCCAGGAATTATAAATGTTTTTAGTAAGAGGAACAGGAAAAAAGTACTTTTACTCCATCTTTCCAGAAGCAGAAGTCTCTCATAAGGGGCTTTTAAGGTGCTGATACATTGTCATCTTTTCTTAACTTTGATGGTGGTTACATGGGTGCTCACCTTATTAGTATTATTAGTCTGAAACTGTATGATTTATGCACACATCTGTGTATACTTTTCATAGTTTAAAAAATAAGCATCACTGTAAATTGTAACACATCACAGTTCTCAGAACTCTCTATGAGGCAAGAGAAAACATCTCCTCCATTCTGCAGCAGGGACACTCCAGCTTGGAAAACCTAAGAGAATATTAGGCCTGGGCCATGACCCAAGTCCAGAGCTCTTTCCACTAGTGTATTCACTATATAAATTCCTTAGTTTGTCCTCCATAAAGATGATGATGCTTAAGAAATTATACACTTAGTAAAATTTCTCCACTCTTAAACTCAAATTAAGGCTCTTCGAGACTTTTGCTGAGATTTTTTTTTTTTTTTTGGTTAAAGCTGTAACCAATGGGAATGTCATACAAATAAATGTGTAAACAAGGCATCAAAACTTGGACTCACTAAAATATGTTATAAACACAGCACTGGCATGAGACAGCTTGATTCTACTGCAGCTGTTCTGACCCAGCCCTCTGGGTACAGAGGCAGCCCAGACTAACCAGAGAGGCTGTCAGAGCAGCACAAATCTAGCTTGCCTGGGACCTGCCCTAGTTCCCTCTCCTCCATATTTTACTTCCCCAAATTCTCACCTGACTGGGGCTAGGACACAGAAAGGTGTCTGCCACACTGTACTGAACGATGTGGGCTTCTAGCCAGGAAGAGGAAGGGGAAGGGGAAAAGAATGTCAGTCAATTTCTATTGATCCACATGGCTTTAGGAACTCTTGTCCTTGCACACAGAACCACCTATTGGAAACTGAACAGGAACAAAATATGTTACAGTGCTGTCCCTTTGTTCAGTAGCCAAAATCAATGACCCATGTCCTGTGCTGAGTTAAGACAGCCTCGGACAGCCTCATGAGCTGGTGAGGAAGACAGATCAATGCACATTAATTCTGCCAGTAACACTAGACCAGTAAAAACCTGTGTTGCCATCGGAGCAGAATCAAGGGGCATCTAGCCAGGTAAGGGAGGAAAAGGAGACCCCAGAGCTGGAGTATGAAGTTGAGCAGTTGTCCAGGGAGGATTGGCAGACCATGATGGTTCCTACACTAAGGAGGTCCAGACAGTGGAAACAGTATGAGAAAGATATAAAGGCAAAAACCACCCTCACATGTGCTATGGACTCTAAGAAGCTTGACATCACTAAAAGGTGGCAGGTGGTAACTCAGATAAGGATTTGGAAGCCTGTCGAGATGGTGGAGGTGGGCCAGCGGAACCAACCTGTGTGCTGTGGACAGCAAAGCGGCGCAGCTGGTGCCAGTGCTGTCACCCAGAGCTGTGTCTCAAATGCACATGAACCACTACTGCATTCCTCAGCACAGACTCTTCCACAATGAATAAAAAAATAAACCAATTTAATGCACTGATGAAGTCACAGTACTTTAAAAATATAATTTGACACAATTTTTAAAAGTAATACTTACACTGCCCTGGCTATGCACCTCAGTTGGTTGGAGCATCATCCTGTACACCAAAAAAGTTGCAGGTTCGATCCCCAGTCGGGGCATGTACAGCATGCAACTAACCAGCGCTACTCTCGCACATTGATGTTTCTCTCTCCCTCTCTCTTCCTCTCTCTAAAATAAATAAACATCCTCAGGTGAGGACTTTTTTTAAAGTAATATCTGTACTTAGTTGAAAAAAATCAAGTTGCTACAAGGCTTATATGATAAACAGCTTCCCACCGCCAATCCCAAGAGGATCACTTCTTTAATTGTTTCTTCTGATATTTATCTTCATTTTTCTAAGTAACATCCTTTTAATGCTGTTTACTGACTTGCAATTTTAGATTCTACATCCTGATGGCCTATCATAGAAGACGGAGATGTGGAACTTTTTACATGACTCCTAAAATACATTTCCCCCCTCTCACCCCCAATATAATTAAACTGAAAGTTTCAGTTAAATATTTAGTGTTTATATATTATGTCATGTAAATATTGCTCACACATGAGCCACCTAATAGATTATACTTTTATTTCCTGTCTTGTACCACTTTTTCTTTTCCCTGCTCAGCAACCCCCTTATTTTCTTTCTCATTTGTTCAATTTTCTGTGAACCTATCACTATATCCCCAGAACTCCATAGCAGGGCTGTACACTCATCTGTGTGATCACTTCCTGTCACATGCTAGTTCAAGCCTCTCCACAGTGTGCCCCAGCTGCCTCCAGACTTGGCTCAAGCTTCAGCCTCTGTGGTTTGGACCCAGCCTCATCTCTGACCCAGAGGCCTCCCCTTAGCCAAGTGACAAAGGCAGCCATTCCCCACAGCTGTGGGGCTGGTTTCAGCCTGTGCGTGCCTTGTTCCACACGGACCTTGCAGGACTGGGACGCCCCTGCCCCTCTCTGACTCCCGTCCTCCCCAAGGGCTCCCTCAGAACCCTTGCCAGAGTCCACTGCTCTTGATGGTCATATTCAATAAGCCTCCTGCAGTATTCTCAGAATGCTCCAGGGACACTCAGTCGGTGGTCTTGGTACTCTCAACCCACTGAATAAGTAGAGAACTGAACAGCGGAAAGGGGGTTCTAAAATACTCAGTGTAGAAAAGTCCTTGTGTACAAGGAAACTGTCTTGGATTTTCAAGAATTTGGCTACAGTTCACTCCCAATTTGGAATTTAGGACTGACCACTAGAGCTCAGTCTGAGGCCACGTGGCTAATCCCCCATCTTAGACCACTCACCCCACTTGCAGCCCACAAGCACAGGGTAGGCAGTGTGTCTCATTAGGGGGTCACCTTTGCCACTCTGCAAAAAGTTATACCAGAACAAGCTGTCCCCTGAAAAGAGATGGCCCATGAAAACACATCTTGGAGTTGTTCTGAGGGAACAAATCAGAGAGGGTCACAGGAAGACACAATCTCTGTGCTCCAAAAGAGAGGTCATGTGTAATGAAAATAGGATTTGCTTTTGTTCAGGGAAAGGTCTTCACCTACCTATTGTAAACACCCACAGCCCCAGCTCCATGGAGTACTTCTGAAACTCCAACTTGAAAAGAAACATTCTCACTTCTTTGTGTACAAGGGAACAGAACTCTGAAACTCCAGGGGCAGTCCCCAGGCAGCATCTACCCCTCACTATGTGTTGAACACCTGGAAACCCACCTGTGCCTGAAGGGAGTTCCTGCTCCTTCTCCCAACATAGGGTCTCTAAGACTGGAGTTAGGCAAGAAACTCTGGAGGCCATCACAGTCATGGTCAAGCAGGCTGAGGAATGGGGCAGGGAAATGGACAAGGCCAGAGCCCTGGAGCAACCAGTGACCCACGAAGGACAGAACTCACCTTCCTGGGAAAGATCACAGCCCCCAGGTCTGGGGAGACAGTGGCCCCACCAGCTTCTACATCACTCATCTGGGAAAAACAAAGTGCAGCTGTTGGCCCTTGTCACGCGAGGCAGTCGGACAGACTACATCCTGCTTGATGGCGGGGGGGAGCGGGGGGCGTGGGGATTGTGTGCACCAAGCTGTTTTTACCTCACCATACATGGCCAGGCCTCACTGCAGATCAAGTTGGGCAAGAGATTTCTGGTCACTGACTCTGGCCTTTCTCTCCCAAGAAGGGGGAACTATTTCCTAGGATAAGCTATTGGTTTCTGTTACCACTTTCCCTGTGAGTACTTCCCCTCAGCCCTGCCTTCCTTACCTCCTGGACTCCTCAACCTAGCAGAGGTGCTCATCCTTCACTCCACAAGGATTCATGAGCACCTGCTCTGCAGTACAACAGTTCCCAACCCTAGGACACAGTGACAAATACAACAGATACATGCCTTCCCTGCCTCATACTTGGCGCTCTCAGGTGTGCACTGTGCTTCTCAACTTTGCTTCTACCCTGGTACACCCCATCCATCAGAAAGGCTAACCACAGCAGCCATATACATAGAAGGACCCATGAGACCTCCAGAGGAAGATGAGAAGGGGTCATGAGGCCTCCAGAGATCTCTACTAGAGTCTGACCTCTAAAGGAGTCAGTGCAAAGTCCAAGCACAGGATATTTAAGCCAGAGTTCATTTCACAATTCTCAGCCAGCTAAACCATTCCTTTAAAGGGACATCTGTCTGGACTGACCCCACACAGTCCCCAGAAACCTAACATTCTCAAAATTCACATAATACCTATGGGCTTCAGTATTCTCTGGCCACCAGCCAGTAAAGCCCTGCTGCTTTCCCTTTCTGTGCTGATATCTCTGCTCTACAAGTCTTCTCTGTAGGCCTCAAGGATAGGCCCCTAGCTTTCCTCCAACCTCCTCTTCCTTCAGATCCACAAGAAATGCTCCATAGACATTTCTGCCTTCCCTAAGGCTTGGCAGCAGGAAACAGCACTGTGGGAGTCACTGGGCCAGGCTCTGTCTGCAGTTGTCCCAGGAACTGATCCAACCTTGCCTTGCCAGGGCCACTTGAAAAGCAATAGTATTCTGACATATATTAACCCATGTTCTTCTATACCTTGCAATCTATTACGTCTCCCTTTCTTGGCCTCTTTTCAGCCCACTGGCCCAGGCATCACACTGTAAAGCCTATGAGGTGAGCCACCTGGGTGCTTCTTTTTTTTGGATTAAGGTACTCATTCCTGAAGATGCTGCAAGGTTAGGTGTTAATAGCTCCCAGTTATGTTCTTCTCCAGGTATTGCACTCATCTGAAGAAAATGGCCTCACCTACCCTGAGGACAGCCTGCATTCAATGTTTGGCTCATGCCAGAGGATGAAGGCCTAGGCATCTTGCCTCAGTTTAGGGCAACTGTAAAACAGCTCCCCATGGGAATGACTGATATCTGTGTTGTAACTGCATCATAGTTCACCTTACTGCACTGTCCAACCCTATTTCCCCCAATGCCTTGCAGGTGATGTTCTGGAATGCAAATATCCAGTTCAGAGTGTGTATCTAGGAAAACCTACCTGAGTGATCCTAAGACACAGATTCTAAAGGGAGATTTTGACACTGGATCACCTGCCTGGTGATGGGCAATAAGGACTCTGCCACTGCACTGGTGGTAGGTAGAATGTTTATAGTTCCCGTTATGGTTTAATTGTACATATGTTCAGACTTTCACTAATGGTGAACTGGGATGGGATACCAGTGGAAAAGAATGGACTGGCTAGTGCAATATCTAGCCAGTAACTGAGAGAATTACAGGGGTGTGGTAGGTAAATCGATGTCCTCCCAAAGATGTTCTGTCCTAATTCCTGGAATCCATAAATGTCATATCACAGGGAAAAGGGGAGTTAAAGTTTCATGTAGAACTAATGTTGCAAATAAGATAACTTTATAGATTAAAGGGATTATCCTGGGCTATTCAAGTGTGTCCAGTATAATTGCAATGATTCATTTAATGTGGAAGAGGGAGGCAAAAAGTCAGAATCAGAGATATTTGATATTACTATACAGCTAGTTTTGAAAATAAAGAAGGAATCTACAAGCTAAGGTGTGCTGGCAGACTCTAGAAGCTGTTAAAAGTAAGGAAAACAGTGCACAATGATGTGAATATACTCAATACTACTGAACTGCACTCTTAAAATGGTTAAGAGTAAATTTTATATTATATGTATTCAACCACACTTTTAAAAAGATAAGAAATGAAGCCTCCAGAGGCAACGAAGAATACAGACTTTACAGATTTAATTTAGAAAAGTCACCGAACAAGAAAACAACAATATCTAGAATAAATAACAATAACAACAAAGCCAGGCGATACGGTAAGTCTCATTTACAAAGAAGTCACATTTTAAAACGCCAAGTTTTCAAAAAATTATTAGATATTCAAAGAAACATGAGGTTGGCCCATACACAGTCAGAATAGCAATCAATGAAAACTGTTTCTGAGGACTAGGAAAATACTTTAAATCAGCTACTTTAAACATGCTCAGAGAACTATAGAAAACCATGTCTAGAGAACTATAAGAATGACAGTGACATCTCACCAAATACAGAATATCAATAAAGAGACAGAAATTATTTTAAAAGGACCAAATAGAAATCTTGGAGTTAAGTTCAGTGACTGAAGTTGAAATAAAATTAGAAGGTTGCTACAATAAAGTTGAACTTTCAGAAGAAAAAAAATTATCAAACAAGAAGCCAGATCAGTTGAGATTATCCTGTCTGAGAAACAGAAAGAAAAATAATTTTTAAAAATTAGGAGTGCCTGCCCTGACCAATGTGGCTCAGTTGATTGGGCATGGTCCTGCGAAGTGAAAGGTCACCAGTTCAATTCCTGGTCAGAGCACATGCCTGGGTTGCAGGTTCAGACCCCAGTTGGGGCATGTACAAGAGGAAACAGATCAATGTTTCTCTCTTGCATCAATGTTTCTCTCCCTCTTTTTCTCCCTCCCTTCCCCCTCTCTAAAAATAAATAAATAAAATCTTTTTAAAAAAATTAAGAGTGCCTTAGACACTTGTGTGAAACCATCCAGCATACTAACAGATACATAATGGGGATATTGGAAGAAAAAAGAGAGAGAAAGAGACAGAAAGAATATTTGAAGAAATAATAACCAAAAACTTATAGTTTTATGAAAGAACATAATTCTATACCTCCAAGAAACTCAACAAATTCCAAATTGGATAAACTCAAAGAGATCCACATCTAGACACATCATAATAAAATTGTCCAATGACAAAGAGAGAATCTTGAAAGCAACCAGACAGAAGTGATTCTTCATGCACAAGGAATATTCAATAAAATTAACATAATTTCTCATCAGAAAACTTGGAAGCCATAAGGCAATGAGATGATATATTCAATATGCTCAAAATATCTAATTAAGAAAAAAAATCTGTCCTGGTTGGTGTGGCTCAGTGGACTGAGCATTGGCCTGGGAACCAAAGGGTTGCTGGTTCAATTCCCAGTCAGGGCACATACCTGGGTTGCAGGCCAAGTCCCCAGTAGGGGGTGCATGAAAGGCAACCACACATTGATGCTTCTCTCCTTTTCTCCCTTCCTTCCCCTCTCTCTAAAAATAAATAAATAAAATCTTTTTAAAAAAAGAAAAATCTATTAACCAAAAATTCTATATTCATAAAAACTATCCTTCAAAAATGAGGAAGAAACACAAAATACTCCCAGATAAACAAAAAGATACAATCTGTCACTAGCAAACCTGCTATACCAGAAATATTAAAGGGAATCCTCTTAGGTTGAACTGAAAGTACACTAGGCAGTAACTCAAATTTACATAAAGAAATAGAGAGTACCAGTAAAGTGAATTACACAGTTAAATATAAAAATAGTATAAATGTATTTTTAAAAATAATTTATATATTTATTTTTTAGAGAGAGGGTAAGGTAGGAAGAAAGAGGGAGAGAAACATTGACGTGTGAGAAAAATGTCAATCGGTTGCCTCTTGCACACCCCCGTCCAGGGACATGGCCCGCAACCCAGGCACATGCCCTAACCAGGAATCAAACCAGCAACTTTTTGGTTTGCATGACAACACCCAGCTCACTGAGCCACAGCAGTCAGGGCATAAATGTATTTCTAACACTTTTTTTCTTCTGATTTAAAAGACAACTGCATAAAGCAATAATTATAAATCTGTTGATGGGCAGAAAATATATAAAGATGTAATATACGACAATAACAGTACATAGACATAAGAGAACAGAGCTAAAGTTTTATATAGTACTGAAATTAAGATGTTATTAATTCAAACTAGATTGTTATAAGTTAGGATGTTAAAAGTAATTCCTATGGTAATCACTGAGAATAACTAAAAAATATATACTAAAATCATCAAGAAAATAAAAATGTTACTCTAGAAGATATCTAATTAACAAAAAACAAGCTAGCAATGAAAGAACAGAGGAATGAAAAAGGCATGTGATATATAGAAAATGGCAGGTGCAAATACTACCTTATCAGTAATTACCTTATATGTAAATGGATTAAACTCTCCAATTAAGAGGTAAGATAGGCAGGATAGATAATATAACATGACCCAATTAATATGTATTTACAAGAGACATACTTAAATCAAAGACACAAATAAGGTGAAAAAAATGGGTTAAAAAAGGTAGAACATGCAAACAGCACCCCAAAGAGAGCTATGAAAGCAGACAAAACAGGCTGTAAAACAAAAACTGTTACTGAGACAAAGAAAGACATGTTATAATGATAAAAGAGTTAGTCATCCACCAAAAGGACATAACAATTATAATCATACATTCACATAAAAATAGAGACCAAATACATATTGTAAAAACTGCTGTAAAAGAAGGGAGGGTCGAAAATAATAAAAAATAAATTTTAAAAATAAATTTAAAACATTTAAAATTTTATAAAATAAATTTTATTAAAAAATAAAATTTTAAAAAATTTTAAAAAGTGAAGCCCTAGTTGGTGTAGCTCAATGGATTGAGTGTGGGCTGAGAGCCAAAGGGTCACCAGTTCAATTCCCAGTCAGGGCACATGCCTGGGTTGCAGGCCAGGTCCCCAGAAGGAGCCACGTGAGAGGCAACCACACATTGATGTTTCTCTCTCTCTCATTCTCCCTCCCTTACCCTCTCTCTAAAAAAAAAATAAATAAAATATTTTTTAAAGGTGGAAATAACTCAAATGTCCATGAACTGATGAATGGATAAACAAAATGTGGCATATCCATATAATAGCATATTATTTAGCTATAAAAATTAATGAAATACTGATGCATGCTAAAACATGGATGAACACTGAAAACATTAAGTGAATGAAGCCAGACACAAAGACTGCATGCATAATTCTCTTTGAATGAAATGTCCAGAATAAACAAATCCACAGAGGCAGAAAATAGGTTGGTGCTTGTCAGGGACTAGGAGAGGTTGAGGTGGTGGCAGCAGGGAGATGAGGAATGACTACTAATCGATGCAGGGTTTATTTCAGGGTGATGGAAACACTCTGGAATTAGAGAATGGTGATGACTGCACAAACTTATTGTGCAATATACAAAAAAACTACTTAATTGTAGGCTTTAAAAAGGTAGCTTTTATGGCGTATGAATTACCTTTCAATAAAAAATAAATAAAATTTTTAAAAGGTAGACCTGCCCCGTTTTTGAAGAGGATGGAGAAGTCTCAATTTTGCAAAACCACATGCACATCCCTCAGTATTCACTTCTACCTCCCTTCTGGTCACTACACCAATACCTATGCTGAGTTTTAATGCCCAGCTGAAAAGGTGATAATGGAAAAAAAGAGATGCTACATTGAAGAAGCCATAGGACCTAGCAAAATGTTCCATCAAGATCTAATTATTGGGTTTGGATCCTAAGGATGCTGGTTCAAAGAAGCAGGGTTGGGGAGGGGGGAGGTTTCCTCTTGACATGTAAAATTGGCATGAATCTGTGTTTATTCTTACCTTAGGCCATGTCTCTTACATGCAATGTGAACCACTCAGAGCTTTGACCATTAGGAGGATTTCCAAAAATATTGCTTTTTAGGTCCACTTCTAACAGCAATAGCAATACATTTTTAGTTTGCATCATATTTTGAGCTAACCAGTCCATGAATCAATCTTAGCCATTTTCTACTTTTATTTCATGAGAACTACCACTGGGGCCTGCCCCATCTAATGACTTGGTAGTTACGACAGACTTGAACTCAGGATGGGCAGTTTTGTTGCACAATCACAATTGCATATCACACTGTGATGTCCCAGAGTTAAACGCTCCATTTCTGCCAAGGTCCAGTAGCATACAAAGAGCTGTTTTGAATGGTATATAAGTTTTTAAATGAGGCTGCTGCAAAGGACATGACCCGAGCTCTGAGCTCAAGGGGTGGTTCTTCTATTTTAGTTTGCCCTATACCCCACACAGTGCTGTTTGCCACCACTCATACCTCTAGTGCCGTAGGGTGTTCCTGGTTGTGTGGAAGAACTACTTGTATCACAGCCTCAAACTACTGTGAAGCCCCTTCCTTCTAGAGGACCCATTTCAGAGCTGGCCGATTCTGTTTTAGCTGGTAAACAGGTAGGAGCAGTATTCTGAATGATGGCATATGCTACTGTGGACCAGCTACTGGATTCCTAACAGAACCCTGAATTTTCATAGGGTTTAGTACTCACCCTTTGAAGATTATGACTTACCGAGACTAGTCTAGCTATGATTCCACTGGTGTCATCACACAATCTACACCCAGAAACTGGTAGCCTGACATAGTAGAGCAGTGGTCTCTTGAGATTCAGGTAAAGCATCAGCTTAAATATCATACTCTTCACAGAGAGGGCCATCTTGCAGGATGCACTGTATACCCCAAATCAACCACTGTGCTATGTAGAATACATGGGTCTGGAAACCTAAGGATAGAAAGAGAAATGGCTCCGTTTACGCCACTCAGACTGACCCACTAGGAGAATTTGTTTCTTAACTATAGTTTTAGGCTCTGTGGGTCTAAAGCTACACTGTCCAATAAAGTAGCCACTGGCCACATGTGGCTGTTTATATTTAAATGTAATTAAATTAAATTAAAATCTCAGTTCCTCAGTCACACCAGTCACATTTCAAGTACTCAACAGCCACATGATAAAGTGGCTACCACAATCAACAGCACAAACACAGAACATTTCCATTACTGAACGATGTTCTATTGGACAGTACTATTCTACAGGACCTGGTTCCCAGAATGGCCCACTTTTACTAGGAGATACTAGTCCTACTGAAATTTAAGCTATGGCTGCTGCAATGTCACTTTGAACACTTCATGCCAAGAGACCACAAGGCTGTGAAGAGAGTCACTTAACTGGCAAGGCTCATTGGCCCCAGTCGTCACGATGAAGTGGTGTTGCTGTTACACATACTGAAGAAAGGGAAGAATATTGCATGCAGGTGACCCACTGGAGGATTTGTTAGAACTCTCATTTTAAATGTTAATGGTAATTGGACAAGTAAATCACCCATGACCTCAAAAGATAATGGCAAGTAGGGGCTCATACTCCTCAAGGATGAAGGTCTGGGTTAGGCTAACAGGTATGCCACTTACTCTAGCAGAAGGGCAAGGCTGGCACATGAATGAGGGACACCTCAGCAATTTCATGAGTGGTAACATGACAATGATTCAAGGTCCAAATGAGTATGCCCCAATGCTTTGTTATGGTACAAGTCTCTTTGTAGCACTGAAAAGACTGCCATATCTAAGGGTTGGGAGACTGGGACTGTCTGAAATTAGATTCCTCCAACTGTGGAAAAAGAGTGGCTAAGACTATTTTTTTCAGTTGTAGCCACTGACTAGGTGGCTCCATGGGTTGAGCATTATTCCGCAAACTGAAAGGTCGCCAGTTAGATTCCCAGTCAGGGCACATGCCTACGTTGTGGGCCAGTCAGGGCACTTCCCTGGTTGGGGGGTGTGCGAGAGGCAATCGATCAATGTTTCTCTCTCTCCCTCCCTATTCCTCTCTCTAAAAATAAATAAATTAAATCTTATTTAAAAAAAAGAAAAATAGTGGTTAAACCAGAAAGGACTATTTACAAAATGTTTTTTGCCAAATTTCCCCCTGTCTCAGAGCCTTTGCATTTGCTATTCTTTTTACTTAGAATACACAACTCTCAGAGCTTTCACACAGCTGGCTCATCATCATTCGAATGTCGTATCTTTAAAAGAGCTTCTCCCTGACCAACAAACTCTTCCATCATAGATATATTTCTTTTTTTTAAGATTGTATTTATTTTTAGAGAGAGGGTGGGGAGGGAGAAAGGGGGAAAGAAACATTGATATGAGAAAAACTCTAATTGGTTGCCCTCCCTTCCCCAGTATGAACCCTGATGGGGGACCGAACCCACAACCCAGGCATGTGCCCCAACCAGGAGTCAAACTGGCAACCTTTTGTTCTGTAGGATGACACCTAACCAACTGAGCCATACAGGTCAGGGCACAGATATATTTCTTTACATCATTAATTCCTTTATATCTAATTAATTATTTTATCAGACTTCTAAAACATATGTTGATATACTTACTGGTTTTTAATTTTCCTAATTTATTGTTCAATTCCACCACTGGAATTTAAGCTTCACAAGGGCAGGAACTGGTTCTATGCATTGTAATAGCCTCAGCACCTGGAACAACATCAGGCACATTGTAGGCAGGTAAATATCCGCTAAATTACTGTCACAGAGGCTAACAAAACTAGATATGAAGTTAAGGACAGGTTATTTCAGTGCATTCAAATGACCAATAAGTCAGTGGGGACAGAAAAAAACCCTCCAGAAAATAACATGCCCAAAACATGTAGCTAGTTTCTAGCAGATTCAACATCAGAATCATGGTTTGGGGCTACTAAATACCCTGCTCTTTCCACTGAATCACTGATAGAAAAGTAAATGACAGATATTGCAACTATTCTAAGAATGTGACAAGCAGCACTGAAGTCACATGCAGCAAGCAAAGAAAGTAAACTATAATTAGTATCAACTTCAATTACTATATGAGGTCTGTCCAGAAAAATCCAACCATTGTTAATAGAAAGGGAACGGTTTGCATGACATCAATATAATGTGGCAGCTGAGGAAAGTGAACTGGAATGCGCATGTGTGAACAATGACGACTTCACTGTACTAGTCGGTGGGGGTGGTAGACTCTGTGGCGTGAGCATGTGTGCTGTGTGGCTGTCACATTCAAGATGACTGAGTACAGCAATGAATCTGTGTCAAATTTTGCGTTAAGCTTGAACATTCCTCCATGGCAACTATTCAGATGATTCAGAAGGCTGCAACTGTGGGTAACTGGTGACTGGCAGCCTCATCACAACAACATGTCTGCTCATGCATCACGTCTCGTGCAAAGTTTTGTGATGAAACATCAAATCACTGAGTTGACTCAGCCCCCCTACAGCCCATATTTGGAACCCTGTGACTTCTGGCTTTTCCTAAAACTAAAATCATCTTTGAAAGCAAAGAGATTTCAGACCATCAATGAGATTCAGGAAAATATGATGGGGCAGCTGATGGCAATTAGGAGAACTGTGTGAGGTCCCAAGGTGCCTGCTTTGAAGGGGACTGAGGCATCATTGTCCTTTATACAATGTTTCGTGTATCTTATATCTTCTTCAATAAATGTCTCTGTTTTTCATAGTGCATGGCTGGATACTTTATGGACAGACCTCACACCTACCACCTCTTGTCTTTGTAACTCGAGAGAAGACAAGAGAACAACTCTCAAATATCTATGACAACAGCAAAGACTGGGAGAGTTAGGAACCTTCAACTCACAAGAGATCCCAAACTATATTTCTTTTTTTACCTGACCTTTTCATTTTTTATTGTTATTTATTTTACATTTTTATTGTATTTCTTCCATTACCATTTATCCCCCTCATACCCTCTTCCACCTCCAGCCCCCTATCATAATCACCACTCTGTTTTCCGTGTCCAAACTATATTTTTATATCACCATTACTCTTCTAAATTCTTCCTGAGGTACCATAAAGATAGTGCTCCAATGTTCATGCTAGAGAACAGAAGTGGGGTTTTGCTGTGAACAATCTGTACCTAGAACAATAGTGTTCTGGAAGCAGAACACTTCAAGAGGCCTAAAATGTCCTACAATTTTTCTCCTAATTTACCTTGGAGAAAGCAGCACATTTACACATTGTAACTATTAGTAATTGTGCTAAAGTAGACCACCCATGTCAATTTTCCAAATTATAATTATGCACTGTAACAAATATAACAAGTCATGCTCAAAAAAATTCTTAAAACAAAACTGCTTGTCCAAATCAAGCTCTTTTTCTCTCATCAATGATGCTTTCATTGAAAAAAGAAAAAAAGAGAAGAATCAACAAGAATCAAAAAAAATCAATGGATTTTTTTTTATTTTAGTTGTTGTTCAAGAACAGTTTCCTGCCTTTTACTCCCAGCCCAGCCCACGCCCCCAGTGCTCCCCACCTCCCTCCCATTTCCATCCCCCTTAGTTTTTGTCCATGTGTCCTTTATATTTGTTCCTGTTATCCCTTCCCCTTTTCCCCTGAAATTCCCTCCCCTCTCCCCTCTGGTTACTCTCAGCCTGTTTTCTATTTCAATGACTTTGGTTATATTTTGCTTGCTTGTTTGTTTTGTCGTTTAGGTTCATGTTAAAGGTGAGATCATATGGTATTTGTCTTTCATCATACGGCTTATTTCACTCAGCATAATGCTTTCCAGTTCCATCCATGCTGTTGCAAAGGGTAGGAGCTCCTTCTTTTTTTCTGCTGCATAGAATTCCATTGTGTACATGTACCATAGTTTTTTGTGGATGGATTTAATTGATATTTACAGAACATTTCACCCCAGAGCAGCAGAATATATATTCTTCTCTAGGGCACATGGAACATTCTCAAAGATAGACCACATGTTAGGACACAAAGTAAGTCTCAACAAATTCAAAAGGACTGAAATCTTATCAAGCATCTTCTCAGACCACAGTGGCATGAAACTAGAAATCAACTATAAAAAAAAACTCAAAAACACTAAAAAGCATCGAGGCTAAATAGCATATTATTAAACAATAAATGGGCTATCAACGAGATTAAGGAAGACATAAAAAATTACCTGGAAAATGAACACACAACTACTCAAAATCTATATGGGACACCACGAAAGAGTCCTGAGAGAGAAGTTCATAGTATTACAGGCATACCTCAAGAAGCAAGAAAAATCTGAAATAAACAATCTAACCCTACATCTAAAAGAACTAGACCCCTGGCTGATGTGGCTCAGTGGACTGAGTGCTGACCTGAGAACTGAAAGGTCACTGATTTGATTCCCAGTTAGGGCACATGTCTGGGTTGTGAACCAGGTCCCCTGTTTGGGTGTGTAAGAGGGAACCAACTGATGTTTCTCTCACTCTCTTTCTCCATCCCTTCCCCTCTCTCTACAAATAAATAAATAAAATCTTAAAAGAACTAGAAAAAGAATAGCCAACAGTGAACAAAGCCCAGAGTAAGTAGAAGGAAAGAAATAATAAAGATCAGAACATAAATAACACAGAGACTAAAAACCAATACAAATCATCCATGAAACCAAGAGTTGGTTCTTTGAAAATATAAACAAGATTGATGAACCTTTAACCAGACTCATCAAGAAAAAAAGGGATAAGACTCAAATAAATAAAATCAGAAATGAAAATGGAGTCCTGGCGGGCGTGGCTCAGTGGATCGAGTGACAGCCTATGAACTGAAAGGTCTCTGGCTCCATTCCCAGTCAGGGCACATTCCTGGGTTGTAGGCCAGGTGCCCAGTTGGGGGAGTATAAGAGACAACTGGTACATCAATGTTTCTCTCCCTCTCTTTAAAAATAAATTTAAAAATATTTTTAAAAAGGTAAAAGGAGAAGTAACAATTGACATCACAGAAACACAAAGGATTAGAAGAAAATACTATGAACAATTATATGCCAACTAATTGGGCAACCGGGGTGAAATGGACAAATTCCCACATATAGTCTTCCAAACCTGAATCAGGAAATTTCAGAAAACTTGAGTAGCTCTATTACAACTAATGAAACTGAAGCAATAATCAAAAAACTCTCAGCAAACAAAAGTCCTGGAATGAATGGCTTCATAGGTGAATTTTACTAAACATTCAAAGAACTAACACCTATCCTTCTCAAACTATTCCAAAAAAATTCAAGAAGAGGGAAGACTCCTGAGCTCATTTTATGAGGTTAGCAGTATCCTGATTCCAAAAGCAGACAAAGATATTTTGTAAAGAAACAAAATTATAGGCCAATATCCCCAATGAACATAGATGCAAAAATCCTCAACAAAATGTTAGCAAGCAAATCCAACAGTACATTAAAAAGATCATACACATGATCAAGTGTGATTTATCTCTGGGAGGCAAGGTTGGTTCAATACAACAAACCAATTAACATGATACACCACATAAAGAAAATAAAGGGTAAAAACCATATAATCATATCAGTAGATGCAGAAATGCATTTGACAAATCCAATACCCATTTATAATAAAAGTTCTCAGCAGAGTGGGAATAGAGGAAATGTACCTCAACATAATAAAGGCCATATATGACCAACCCACAGCTAACATCCTACTCCATGGGAAAGAACTAAATGTATTTTCTTTAAGATCAGGAGCAAGACAGGAATGTCTGTTTTCACCACTCTAATTCAGCACTGTACTGGAAGCCCTAGCCATAACAATCAAACAGGAGGAAGAAATAAAAGGCATCAAATTGGAAAGCAAAGAAGTAAAATTGTCATTATTTGCAGATGACATGATACTATATATAGAAAATCCAAAAGATTCCACCAAACAATTACTAGAACTGATAAATGACTTGAGTAAAGTAGTAGGATACAAAATGAATATTCAGAAATCAGTTGCATTTTTATATAACAAAAACAAACTATTAGAAAGTGAAGCTAAGAAAGCAATCCTATGTACAACTGCATTAGAAAAAGCACCTAGGAATAAATTTAACCAAGCTAAAAGACTGTACTCAGAAGGTTATAAGACACTGAGGAAAGAAACTGAAGAGGATACAACTAAATGGAAGCATACACTGTGCTCATGAATAGGAAAAATTTACATAATTAAAATGTCCATATTACCCAAAGCAATCTACAGATTCAATGCCATTCCTATTAAAATACTAATAGCACTTTCCATACTAGAACAATTCAAAAATTTACATGGAACCGTAAGAGATCCCGAACAGGCACAGCAATCTTAAACAAGAAGAAGAAAGTCACTGGTATCATGCTACCTAATATCAAACTATACAAGGCTATAGTAATCAAAGAAGCATAGTACTGGCATAAAAACAGACACATGGATTGATGCAACAGGATAGACAGCCCAGAAATAAACCTGTACCTATACAGGCAATTAAAATATGACAATAGAGGCAAGAACATACAATAGGGTAAAGATAGTCTAGTGTTGGGAAAACTGGACAGACGCATGCAAAAAATAAAACTAGACTGCCTTCTTACACCATATATAAGAATAAACTCAAAATGGATTAAAGACTTAATGTAAGACTTGAAACTATAAAATTCCTCAAAGAAACACAGGCAGTGAACTCTCTGACATTTCTCTTAGCATTTTTTTTTCTGACATATCTCCTTGACTAAGACAAAAGAAAAAATAAACAAATGGGACTATACCAAACAAAAACGGTTTCTTACAACAAAGGAAACCATCAACAAAACATACTGAATGAGAGATATTCAGTAATGATACATCCAATAAGGGGTTAATGTCCAAAATGTATAAAGAACTCATAGAACTTAACAAAAAAACTCTAAACAATCCAACTTAAAAATGGGCAAAGAACCTGAACAGATGCTTCTCCAGAGAAAACATATAGATGGCCAATAAACATATAAAAGGTGTTCAACATCACTAATCATCAGACAAATGCAAATTAAAATCACAGCAAGATATAACCCCACAGCTGTCAGAATGGCTACTGTCAATAAATCAACAAGTAACCAGTGTTTGCGAGTATGTGGAGAAAAGGAAACCCTTGTGAACCGTTGGTGGGAATGCAGATTGGTGCAGCCACTGTGGAAAACAGCAGGGAAGGTCCTCAATTAAAAATGAAACTGCCTTATAACCCAGCAATTCCACTTCTGGGAATATATTGAAAGAAACCCAAAACACTAATTCAAAAGAATAAAAGCACTCCTATGTTCATTGCCACATTATTTACAATAGCCAAGATATGGAAGCAAGCCAAGTGCCCATCAATAGATGAGTGAACAAAAAAGCTGTGGTATGTTTACACAATGGAATACTAATCCGCCATAAAGAATGAAATCTTACCTTTTGCAACAACATGGATGGACCTAGGGGAGTATTGTGCTAAGTGAAATAAGCTAGTTGGAGAAAGACAAATATCACAGATTTCACTTATATGTAGAAACTAAAGAACAAAATAAATGAACAAAAATGAAACAGACACTTAGATACAGAGAAGAGACTGGTGGTTGCCAGAGGGGATGGAGGCTGTGGGGGTGGATGAAAAGGTAAAGGAATCAAGAAGCACAAATCGGTAGTTACAAAATAGTTATGAGGATATAAAGAACAGCATAAGAAATAGAGTTGATAATATTGTAGTAACTAAGTATGGTGTCAGGTGGGTATCTAAAATATCAAGGATCATTTTGTAAATCATATGATTGTCTAACCACTGTGCTGTATACCTGAATCTAATATAAAATAATATCGAATGTCTACTGTAATTGAAAAATAAAATTTAAAAACACTCTAAGATGCTTAAAGTCCTAAAGGAAGACATGAACAAAGGCATAAAATAATGTACCAACAAAATGAGAATATTAATAAAGAGGTAGATAGTAAAAAACAGCCAGAAAGAAATTATGAAGTTGAAAAGTATAACTGAAATGAAAAAATTATATTGAGGGGTTTAAAAGCAGATCTGAGCAAGCAGATGAAAAAAGAGACTTTAACTCCACAAAGGTTTTTTTTTGTTGTTGTTGTTTTAGATTTTGCTTATTTATCTTTAGAGGGGAAGGGAAGGAGAGAGGGAGACAAATGTCAATGTATGGTTGCCTCTCGTGCGTCCCCTGCTGGGAATTGGCCTGCAACCAATCCTGACTGGGAATCGAACCACGATCCTCCACAAAGGTTTTAAGACTAAGAAGGACATTATATATTAATAAAAGGTTCAATACAGCAAAAAGATATACAAAAATTATAAACATTTACATACCAAATAACAGATCCTCAAAATATATGAAGCAAAAACTGACAAAACAGAAGGTAAAATATATAGTTCTACAAATTAGGTGGAGACTTAATACTCCACTTTTAATAATGGATAGATCAACCCGACAGATGAGTAAGGAAAGAGAGGACTTGAACAACACAATAAACCAGATACATTTAAGAGACATATAGAAAACAATCCATCAACAATAGTAGAACATTCTTCTCAAGCGCACATTCTTCTCCAGCATACATGGGACATTCTCTAGAACAGATCATATGTTAGGTCACAAAATAGGTCACAACAGATTTGAAAAAATAGATATCCTACAAAGTATCTTCTCTGACTAGAAGGGGATAAAGTTAGAAATCATTAACAGAAGGAAAACCAGATAATTAAACAATATGGAGAAATTAACCATATGCTCTTAAACAATTAATTGGTAAAAGAAAACTTAGAACATGTTAAAATGAATAAAAATGAAAACACAACATATCAAAAGTTAATGGGATGAATTGAAAGCACTGGTAAGTGAAAAATTTATAGCTGTAAATGTTTACATAATAAAGAAAAAAATCTCAAAATCAACAGCCTAACTTTACAACTTAAAATACTAGAAAAAGAAAAACTAAGCCCAAAGATAGAAGGAAGGAAACAATAAGGATTAGACCAGAGATAAACAAAATAGAGAATAGAAAACAATAGAGAAAAATCAATAAAACCAAAAATTGTTTCTTTGAAAAGTAACAAAATTAACAAATCTGCAGCTAGACTGACAGAGAGAGAGAGCAGAATATAAATAGCAAAAATCAGAAATGAATGTTGGCTATTATTACCAACCTTCAGCGATAAAAAGGACCATTAGAGAATTCTATGAACAATTGTACACCACCAAATTAAATAACAGAATAAATTCCTTGAAACACACAAATTACCTAAACCAACACAAAAAGAAATACAGAAAATTTCAAGTAACAAGTAAAAAGAGTGAAGCGGTAATAAAGAAACCTCACAAAGAAGTAAAGTCTCAGACCAGGTAACTTCACTGGTGAATTTTACTAAACACTTAAAGAAGAATAAATACCAATCCTCCTCAAACTCCTCCAAAGAAGGGAAGGGAAGGAAATACTTCCTAACTCATTTTATGAAGCCAGTATTACCCTGATACCAAAGCCAAATAAAAACATTGCAAGAAGAAAATTAAAGATCAAATATCCCTTATGAACATGGGATGCAAAAATCCTCAATAAAATATTAGCAAGTCAAGTCCAACAACATCTTAAAAGAACTATTCACCATGGCCAAGTAGAGAACTGATCAATGCAATTTATTTTTTTTATTTTTTTATTTTTATTTTTTTAGATTCGATATTTTTTTTAACTTTTTTATTGATTATGCCATTACAGTTCTCCCATTGCCCCCTTCATTCCCCTCCACCCTGCCAACCCCCTCCCACCCACACTCCCCCTCTTTAGTTCTTGTCCATGTATCATAAGTTCTTTAGCTTCTACATTTCCCACACTACTCTTGCCCTCTCCCTGTCTATTTTCTCCCTACCGTCTATGCTAC
>PVKM010000688.1:0-69523 GCA_004027735.1 Carollia perspicillata
TGGGGAGCACTGAGGGGGGTGGACTGGGACAGGAGTAAAAGACAGAAAACTGTACTTGAATAACAATGAAAATAAAAAATAAATAAATAAAGCCTCTGGGAATGCTGAGTCACTATATAGAGGAGAGCTTCCCTGGAGAGTGGCTCAGATACTCAATGGACTAATGGGCTACCACATCAGGAAATAAACCTGGGCTAAGTTATGCCACTGAGATTTCAGGGTTGTCTGTTACCACAGCATTACGCAGCTTTCCCTGACTGAGACAGACTAGAGAGTTGGAAGGAAGATGAAAGGAGGTAAGACATGTAAAGGGCCTGGCACTGGGCCCACTAATTAGATTTTATAAGCTATTATTGTCAGATACTAAGATCATTGGTCCAATACTTAAACCTTTGCTTTAGTAAGGACTCAAATCACACCAGATGAAAACATGTGACCCATCAGTACTATTTTAGGCATCACTAGCTACTATAACAGATGGTGCCTCCCTGCATTATCGCAGATAGTATAGTATGGTCACAGCAGAAAGGGTAGGAGTGGGCTTGAACCACACAGTCATTTGGGGACCCAGGAACCCCACCATTTTCAATGAATAGCTTCCAAGGTCAAGTGAGTGTCAACCAGAGGATGGAGAGAAGGGAAATGTGTGGAGGATCCCAGAAGAGGCTTTCGAGGGCCAGTGCTGGATGTGACACATATCCCTCTTCCCACATCTCACTGGGTGGGACTCAGTCACACATCACTGCTTAGATGAAAGGTGGGCTGGAAATGTGTCCCTAGATGGGCAACTATTTGTCAGTTATTTGAATTTAGGGTGAAGGAGAAGCACAAATTATCAGCCGCTGGTTAGACACTTTGGCATAGTATCCTTTCATATTTTCAGAAGGCAGTTTCCCAACACCTGTGAAATCATTGACTTGACTTAACATCCATTCCCCTCACATTTTGGGAGTGTCCTTTTATATAGCACAAACCTCCAAAGCTGTGGTAAAAAAAAAAATCTGGCCTTTTTTTAATTTAGTAGGGAAACTATCTTTGACATAGGTTGAGTTCAGTCATTGCCTCCCTCCCCCATCAACAAAAATAGGAACAATCCCTTGTTAGCTGGTATTTTCCCCCAGTTTTAGTTCCAAAAAGTTTCTAAGTAAAGTTCCTCTTCATGTTTCTTAATAAAACATACACAGGCATCAAAATAGGAGAGAGAACTATACCATTTCAATGCCCTCAAGTTTCTAAGACCTTTATGAGATTGTACAGTTGAACATACATTTAAATTTGAAGAAAAAATCTATATGCAATGACCAAAATCATGCATATAGTTGAGCAAGCACAAAGTTGCTTTTAGACACTAGGCTGTATCTATCTTTATCAGAGTTATGATATGGTATAGGGAAAATGACAGAAATAAAATTAGGCTGTGTCTTTCTAAGGCAGATTTTAAAGAATGGATCAAACCTGATCTGACGTGGGATGGCTGGGGTGGCAGGGCGTGGTAGGGGGAAAATGCAGACAACTGTACTTGAACAACAATAAAAAACTTAAAAAACAATGAAACAGCCACACAAAAAAATATGACCTGATATCCTTGGAGAAAGCTGTGAACCCCTGTACCTGTCTCAAAGTGACTACATAGGGGTACCTGCTGCTAATTATCAAAAGAAGATGCGAACAGAAGATGTTGCCAAACCAAGAGCCACCCTTTCAGGCAGATAGGCAGCTTTATCACACATCACAGTGCTCTTTCTTCTGCTCTGAAACTTCTGACAGTCAGCTGGCACGGGTGAAAAAATGTCACAGAGGGAGAGAGCAGCCATCACATGTACGTGGGCTGACCTCAGGAGATCTGGAGTAAGGGGCACGGCCGAAGTGAGCAGCGTGTGTTCTCTCAGTTGAGAGTCACCTCAGTCTTATGCCAGAGGTGCTGAGGGTAACCCCATTTTTCAGATAAGGAAACTAAGTCTTAGAGAAATTAAGTGACTTGCCCATGATCCCACAGGTAATAAACAGCAGGGCCAAAACCGAAACCAAATCTTCCTGAGTATGTAGCTCACGCATTAGCCTCCCCACCCCCTCCCCCAAGCTTTCATCTGCCTGCTGAAGAGTTAAAATCCTCAAGAGGGAAAGGAAAGGAGATTCACCGACAGACGTGAGAGTGGAGTTGGCCGGTTGACAATTATACCGGCTGTCTCAACACCAAGGGAAGGTGTCTTTTAGAAACAAGCTAACCGAGTAAGTGAGAGCATACCCTGGAGGGAGGCTAAATGTGTCGTGCAAGCATTCATCTGACTGTCCTTCAGGACGCCTGTCCCATCCGTACTGGTGAAAATAGGACAGTTGTGGGACTGTCCCTGTGATGCCAGCGGGTGTCACTGCCTCCCCACGGTGCTCAGCAGGGCGTCTGCAGCAAACAGCAGCCCACGACATGCCAGGCTCCTAGCTCTCCCAGGAGCTGAGCTCCCTGCTCCTTGCTTTCTCCACAAACTGTCCCTTTCCTGAGGTGTCTCATCCCTGTGCTTGTCACAGAGTAGGCTGTCTGCCTGTGCCAGTGACCATCGCCATTGGTGATGCTATCCACGGTTCCTCCAGCTCTCTAAACATGCTGCTCCTTTCAGAGGTCACACTACACATATAATCAAAATAAGATGGATGAGAAGATGAAGGATTATCAGAGATCCGGATTTATATTGAATAAGATGAATTCGTAAAGCCATTCCTGAGTCACACTACACTCCTTGAGTATTATCTGCCTAAGTGGCTGACTTCCCCCAGTCCTACTACCTAAGAGACAAGCTAAGGGAAAGTAACATCTTTAAAGAAATTCCACAGAGCAGTCAGAGCCCCAGTCTGGGGTGGGGTGGAGGCTTCCCTTAACACTTACTTTCCAGCAGAGAATCTGGTGTCTGTAGCAGCATTTAGTGTGGGATGTTTGTGACAGCCACATCCATTCCACCATGCTCCTTATCCACTGGGCACTTTAATAGCAGCTACTCAATGGGCAGTGTTCACATGACAGGGACTGTAAAGTCCTGGGTGATGGGCCTTTCTCCAGTATCAGAGGCCTAGAGGGGTCGAGGGCAGATGGAAACACTGTGCTAACTGTGTCTGTAGAAGGTTGATCTGCTCTCTTAACAGAGGGACTCTGCCTAGACTGGAGTATAATGTACTGGGGGAGGGGGAAGGCATTTATTTTGTTTACTTCCAAGTCGTCAGCATATACAAGAGTGCTAGAACACAGTAAGCACTTAATAAATATTTATTGAATTAATATCCATAGAAGCAAAAGCAGGAAGATGTAAAAATGTACTTGCCTGTCTGAGAAGAACTAGCAAAAATGTCTGGTTCATGCTAAATAATGTAATGGATTGGATAAGTTAAAATATAGCACAACGTAACATAACATAATATATACATATCATATCTACATTTATATTTATATATGCATGTGTGTGTATGTGTCTGTGTCTGTGTCTTGTAAGAGGTCCTTCCAGGAAAATGTCCAGCCATTGTTACTATAATGAGAACTGTTTGCACAACATCGATGTAACCTGGCAGCCAAGGAGAGCGAACTAGAATGCACATGTGTGAATAATGATGACTTCACTGTTCTAGTCAGTGGGGGCAGTAGACACCATCGAGTGAGTGTGTGTAATGTGTGGCTATTGCATTCAAAATAACAGAGTAAGAAGTGAATCTGCATCAAATTTTGTGTTAAACTTGAACATTTTTCTGTGGAAACTATTCAGATGATTCAGAAGGCTACAGTTATGGGCAACTGGTGATTGGCAGCTTCGTTACAACTATGCACCCATTTATGCATCCATCATGTCTTGTGTAGGGATTTTGGTGAAACATCGAGTCACCCAGTGATTCAGACCCCCTATAGCCCAGGTTTGGTGTCGTCTGGCTTCAGGCTTTTCCCAAACTAAAATCACCCATGAAAGGTAAAGATTTTTCAGACCATTCATGAAATTCAGGAAAATACAGTGGGGCCGCTGATGGTGATTGGGAGAACTATGTGAGGTTCCAAGGTGCCTACTTTGAAGGGGACTGAGGCATCATTGTCCTATGTACAATGTTTCTTGTGTCTTGTCTGTTCTTCAATAAATCTCTGTTTTTCATATTATATGGCTGGATACCTTCTGGACAGACCCACACTTAAGACATGTTTGTAAGATAAGAGCCAAATAAAAGTTAGATGTTCTTATTATTTTCATGGGTACAGTTTTGATTTTGTGAGTAGATTTTAAATTTTTTAGTCCTCTAACATTCTAAAAGTTGCACGTACTCATTAAAGAAAAGTGCAAAATAGATACTTAGCTACTCAACCACTTCGGGTATTGTGAGCTCATTCTATATACCTTATACAGCTTGATACAGATTAGTGGCTTTAAAATATCAATAATGAAATCAAATTTTGCTACAAATTGGTTAAATAAATGGTGTCAAGTCCCCACTATGGGAGGCGATGCAATATTTTGATAGACCTTTATGAACTAACACAGAAGAGCCCAGGACATTCACCAAGTATGCATTTGAAGAAAAAGACACATTGTGTCATTTCACTTATATTTGAGTGAAAGTATATACTTATACAATGTAAAGTGATAAAAAACATGAAATGCTATCACCAAATCCTTAACAGGAATGAAAAGTGGTTATTGTGTCAGTTGAATATAAAATGATGCTCATAATCATAATAAAGGTAATTAATCAAACATTACCAAGTGTTGTGAAAACTGAAAAAAAATCATCCCCCATCAGACTGCCCATAATATGACTAGTGTTTTTTACATATCTTTTTAAAAATAAATCATTCAAGAAATATCCATTGACAGTTTACGACAGGCCCAGCACTCTGTAGCTTTGGTCCTCTTCATCTGCATAACTATTTTCTGACAAACACCCTCCTCTTATTCAATCAATTAAAGGAGGCATGCCCACTGGAGGCTCAGAGAACTCCAAGATTCTCTGTAATGAGCAGATTCTCTGTAAAGATTCCTAGAGAATTGGCAAGAGATAGATTCTTAGTTTTCTCTATTAAAATGGTCCCTCCCTTCCCCACACCCCAACACACACACACCCCTTGTTTCATCAAAGCAGAGTGACTCAAGTCAGGAAAGAAAATGCTTTTGAAATATATTCAATATTAAAATCACTCAGAGCCCTGGGCCTCTGCCACTGATCACGGTCACCTGAGAATGCTTCCTAATGGGGATGGCCTCCCAGGAGTGGAACACTCTACTGTGTTTGGAACGGCTGCTGCCAGCACCCCCTGCAGAGTCACCCCCCCTCCCTCTGACCCTCCAGCCCCTCTGCTTGGGTCCCCTAGGCTCTCAGAGCAGCGGTTCACATAGTTAAGGGGAAGAGCCTCTGACAATTTCAAAAGAGGCCTTCCGGGAATAGACCCCCTTTGTCTGCGGTTCTCAAAACAAATTATGTGCTACATGGCTGAGATGATGTTGACTCCAAGAAATCATCCCTGGGGTCCTACAAACTCACAAATGTGAATTCCAGTCTTTTGTAGTATAAAGGCCGATTGAAAGTGCACACTGATCTGAATAGAAGCTACTCCTTAATGGTTCTAGGGGGAGTCCGTATTTAGAGTACCATAACGTTGTTTTGGAAATGGCGTGCTCAGTGCTCCTGATTAATGAGCTGTAATAGTCATTTAATCCAAGGTCCTAGAAGACTGGCCTCTAACTGTTCAAAACCCCTTCCTTTGTCCCATCCCACCCTGAACTCGGGTGACCCTGAAGGAGGGTAGTTCAAAGTTAATTGAGTCTTTAAAAGTAAAATAGTTATAAGAGTCGAGGAAAAAATATTGGTTATTGCCGCACTTAAACAAATGCCACATGGCACATAAATTCTGCCATCTGCTATAACTTTTTCTCAGTAGGAAGCTGGCAGATATCGCATAATCATCTACATATGACTGATAATTTTTAGCCAAGTCTAAATAAAAAAGTGCTTTGTCTTCATGTGTCATTTTCAAAAGCTAGAGCTATATAAGATCAACCATAAAACATATTCTCTATTTTCTTATTAAGCATACATATTTCATATATATATTTATGTGTGTGTATATATGTATGTATATATATATATTTTACATTCCACAGTGAACTCATTATACTTTTTGAGCCTCATTAGAGCTCACGGTGAATCAAAAATTTTATACATTTCCATCTTTTGTATAGAAAACACTTCGTTTTATCGTGTTCCAGAAGAGGACGGGAGCACAAGGCTCTGCCTATGCAGGATGCTCTGAGAGGTAAAGCAATAAAACACTCATTTTCAGAAGGAAAGTAGATTTTACAGTGACAGGGGTGCAATACACAGTGGGGATAATTTGTACAAACTGAAAAAGTAAATTCATGGTCAATGAAACCGCGTCCTTGTAGAGCACTTGAAGTTCCCTAATATATAACGGAATTAGTGCAGTCAGATCTCACCGAAGCACTGGGCTCAGCGGCCCATTATTTAAACAGCTCTGTCAGTCATGAAAGAATACTTCAAGAGCATGACAACAAAATGCTATCAATACTGAAGGTCGTCCTCTAAATCAGAAGAGAACGCAAGGGTTTCCTAACGACTTCTTCTCAAACAAATTACCGGCAGGCTGAACCAAAATGAATTTTATTATCGAGAACGAGTGAACTGTATAGTACTTATAGCAAACACATTAGAGGATTAAAATTGATTGAAGGAGATTGGATTTGAAAAGATATAAATAGGCCAGACATGAAAAATCTGCTCCAAGTGAACCTATCAGAACTGCTGTGGAATTCAACCACTGGCCAATCACTTCAGGAGGGTTTGCTTTGGTTTTCCCCAGAGAGAGAAGTGAGAAGAGTGGCTTCTGGGAGGTGGTCAAGTTGTGACATTGCAGATGTGCTACAGGCACAGGGTGGACAAACATGGCATGGACACGTGGTGTTGACAGACTTCCTTTGACAAAAATTAGACCCTCCCTGTGCTGTTTGACCTGATTGCAACTTACCTAGTAAAGTTTAGATGAACTTCTCCTCCCAAGTCTGTGTAGGATGCTTCAGTCCACTCAAGGATAGCTGAGGAGAGCTCACCCACTCCTGCACTGGTCAGCCATGGATAATCAAAATAGGAATAGACCACACTTCTTGACTGCTTTTTCTGTGCCGAGCATGTTTCTATATGTTTTCATGAACTAACTAGACCTTCACAACTCAGAGGTAGGTATTGTTAGTATAGCCACTTTGTAGGAGAGAACATTCAGGTCAGAGAAGCAAATATCTATCTATCTATCTATCTATCTATCTATCTATCTATCTATCTATCTATCTATCTACCTATCTATCTATCCATCTTCTGTCTACCCAGATTTTTGTGTATAGCTACCTGTGTATATATATTATATATATGTGTATATATATATGTGTGTGTATATATATATATATACACACACAGTGTATATACAGTGTTCAAGGTTGGGCTGCTGGCACCAGAAGTTGTGTTCTTCATTACAATTCTCCCACAGAGTTATAAACATACCGGTCATCAATACTTCACCCGTATGGCTCCTGGGATGAAACAAGAAGTTGAGAAATGACTGTGTTATACTGAGATATATGCTCAACCTGTGGCTCTGTTTGGAGAATCCGAATAAGACATAGAGCGCTGGCCTCCAGAGTGGGCCCTCATGACCCCCATCTCCTGGTGTCCACACTCTTGGACTGATTTCTTCTACTATGCACCAGGGTTGTTGGTCTGTGTGGCAGAATATGGCAGAAGTTACCACATGTCACTCTGAGGTTAGGTTATAAAAGACTGTGGCTTCCATCTTAGGATATCTATTTTTCTATCTCTATCTCTGTTTCTGTCTCTATCTCTATCTCTCTATCTATTCTCTTTCTCCTTTCAATTCAGGAAAAGCCAGCTCCAGGTTGCCAGGACACTCTGGAGGTCCTGTGGAGAGGCCCCCATGACCATGTATGTGGCAGGGAACTGAGACCTGCCAACATCCACATGAGTGAGCTAGGAGGACCCTGCAGACCTCATTTAAACATTTGCTGCCACTGAAGGCTTAACGACAACCTCATGGGGGCCTCTCTGAGCCTAAGGCACCCAGCACCACCCAGCTAAACCACTCTCAGCCTCCTGACCCTCAGACACAATGTGAGATAATCAACGTTTGTTGTTTTAAGATACTCATTTTGGGAGTAACTTGTTATGCAGCATTAGATAACATGCTGTTACTGCAAAGTTAAACTTTCAAAGACCTTAAACAGTGATTCCTCAATGCTTAGTTCGTTCTGTTATACCCAGTGACTCAGTAAGGTGTCCTAATCTCAGCTCCTGTCCTGATGGACAGGTAGTGAAGTATATAAATGTGTACTCCCCCACTGAATATCTTTGAACATCTAGTAGGTGTTAGGCACTGTTACAGTACTGGCATATGGCACTAAAAAAGACACGGTCCCCTTCCCTGCATTCTAGTGGATAGATACTTCAAATAAATAAGTAGGTAAATGAGAGAAAAAAAAACAAGTAGATAGTGATAAGTGCTGTGAAAATAATGCAGAGCAATGAAATAGGGAATGATGGTGTTTTTAGGAAGAAATAGTCAAGAAAGACCTATGTGTGAAGGGATATTTGAGAAGAGGACTGCATGATGAGAATGGGCAGCCATGAAGATATATGAGAAAAAAAATCAAATAAACTTGGGTCGATCAGGAGGTATACATTTATCCTAAAACTTGAACTTCATGTTCCCCATCTATATGTGCATAACAGTGATAATTTGCCTCCCAGAATAAAGAGAATGAAGTAAATTCTATATATAAAAGAAACTTGTATATTAGGATACCAATGATTATTATTCTTTCTTTAGAAATAGCATGGCTGCGTTGGTCCAGCTTCAAATTCACCGAGGCTGGGGCAACGTTATCCCCAAACCAAAGGCTATGCAGGGAAGTGCGGACAGCCTGCTGATTTAATAGAATATCAATCTCAAGGAAAACTAACTCAGTTATGAAACAGTCTGACCATTAATTTCAATGATTTGACTGTGTAATATAATGTTTCAATCCTAGAACACAATTTAAACTGGGACAGGTAGTCATTACTTAACTTGGAGTCTCCAAATTCATCTCCCGCATGTCAATTTTTTGTAGTCTATGTTCAAAGACTTGCCAGAAAAGATATGGGGAAAATATTTCAAAGTCCATGAAATCTAACATCTCGATATCAAATAGTGCCTTGACTGTTACTGTAGATAAAAATGGTGATAGAAAATTTTTATTAAAACAGTCAGCCAAGGGTAAGTGTGCTTGTCACATGTAGACCCTGCATCCCACACAGATGAGAGAACGGGATGGCAGAGATGGCATGGGCTGGGGTGCTGGTGTATGTAGCCTGCACTGAAGTGGGTGGTAGGACACTGAGAAAAGCACTAATATGAATACCTCTCCATGACACCTTCTGAAGATAACAACAAGAAACAAGTGCTTCAGCCCTGGCTGGTGTAGCTGAGTGAATTGAGCACAGGCTGCAAACCAAAGGGTCACCAGTTCAATTCCTAGTCAGTGCATATGCCTGGGTTGCAGGCCAGGTCCCCTGTAAGGGGCAACAACACGTTGATATTTCTCTCCCTCTCTTTCTTCCCCTCTCTCTAAAAATAAATAAATAACTTTTAAAGAAAAATTTAAAAAAGAAACAAGCAACTCATACTTTAAAAAAAATAAACAGCCCATGGTTTGAAACTAAAAATCAATTGCACATTAATAGAGAAAGCTGTAGCTATGGGTTGAGAGATCCAACATTTGAATCCATGGACAAATGAGAAGGAACTCTGAGGGAGAAACTCAAGTTATAAGGATGGCAGTGTATCTAGCCACAAAATTATACTGATGGGGATGAAAAGATATGATTGTGTATTCTAAAAGCATCACTTCTGGTATGATCCTCTTTGGAACTGAGATGTGGCCAGGTATAGTTGTTTCTAGTAGACCTTAGCTGCAGGTCACCAGAAAGGTCTGCTTCTCCTTCAGGGAGAAAAGAAAGACTCTTTCCTGGCCTGCTTGAATTTCCAAATGTCTTGCTCTGGTTAATGAAATGTGAACAGTAGTGATACATGTCACTTTGGGGTAGAAGTGTTAAGAACCAGTGTACAATTAATGTTGTTTTTGCCTTGTCCCAATGATTATGGAAGAATGGAAGTGGAGTGAGGGAGAAATCCAGATACGCTCTCAGCCAGCCTGAAGCATGAGTGAGATTGGGGTCTATTTGTTGCTGCAGCACAACCTACCTTATCCTGACTGATGTCTTCAATTAGCTACTTATCCTTCTAGCCCCCTTTTCCAAAAAGTGGGCCTTACACAAAAAGTTGAGAGGAAGGTATTTGACATTTTGGAGGCTCTGGCCTTTTCTATAATGAGCAATTTTCTGCTGTCAAGTTGCTTCACCTTCCCTACAGCAACTGCTTTTGAGTTTCAGAAGCACATTCTTACTTTGCATTTTTCTTTAGCACTCTGGATGGAAAAATACCTCACCTATTTTTTATTAAAAACAAGATACTATTTTTTTCATGTATATGGTGTTTTGACAAAGATGCTAAGACACTTTAGCACCCTTGCATTCAGTCATTCACAATGAGGGCAAGCAAATATGCATGGTTCTTACCCTCCAAGCATACAGTCTTCTGAGGAAGACAGAAAATTATAGGGGCTGGAACAATAAGCACTGAATTCTATGAGAACACACAGACGGTGTTTTGAGCTCAAGGTTGGGGGAGTGGGATGGCTAGAGTTGGCTTCTTGGGAGGAAGTGAAGACAAAATGGACAAGACAAAGAAGAGGGGACAGAACATCCCAGGGAAGGGCTGTAGATGGCTGGAGATGAGAAAAAGCAAGGCTTTAAGAACAACTAAATTTTGCTGGGTGTGGCTGCCTTGTGGGAGAAATGAAGAGCAAGGGGCCTAGAAGAAAACATGAGATAGCTCCTGAAAGGCCTCAAAATCATGTTAATCATGTTAAATTTTATCCAAAGGGTAATACAGAGCCATTGAAGGTGGGGTAGCACAGTTAGGTCTGTTTGTTAAAGAGCATTTCAGCTCCACTGTGAGAAGAGCTTGGAAAGGTTAAATATAAAAAAGAGAGTGTCAGTCACCAGGACATCACAGCAAAAGATGATGGTGGTCTGGATGAAAGATGGTAGATACAGAGGTAGAAAGAATATACAAGAAGTAGAAGAATAAAGAATCGAGATATAGTTTGAAGACTGAATTGGAGAAGGGTGATTTAACTTTGCTCCTGCCTTCAGTGGGTTTACATATTTGGAGATAAAAATAATTATAATTCTTTGCTCTTTGTTAAAGATATTTCAGTGGAGTCCCTTCATATAAATATAGGGCCCTAAACACATCAAAACATATAATTAGGTTCTTTATTAGGACAATGATTCCATTTAGGATAGGTGTTCATTCACAAAAGACTGTATTATTTGCAAGCCTTGCATTTGATCGTAAGTCTTCCAGTAAGAAGACTTATCTATGGAAAGTACTATGATGTGACTTTTTTAGTACTGAGGTATAATTGATAAAGAACATTTTGTTTCATATATAAAACATAATGATCTAATACTTATGTGTATTGTAAAATGATCACCATAATAAGTCTAGTTACCATCTGTCACCATACATGGTTACAAAATTTTGTTTTCTTGTGATGAGAACTATTAAGGTCTACCCTTAGCAGCTATCAAATATGCAAAATAATGTCATTAACTGTAGTCACCATGCTGTACATTACATCCCATAATTTGTTTCTTTTATTTTATGTAACTCGAAGTTTGTACCTTTGGACTCCCTTCACCCCTTTAGCCCAGTGCTCCACCTCCCAACAGGATGCTGAGATTGTTGTTGAGAAAGTCACACAGCATTGTGAACTGTGCAGAATTAATTCAGAAAGCCAGTCACAAAAGAGGAGAAGGCATCAACCTGGTGACTGTCAATTTTGCATTAGGTACTACACTGGGGTCTGGAGAAATAACATTGAATCAGTACGTATAGTCCATGCCCTTCTGGAGCCTCTGATCTAATTGTGCAGGTGACATCAAACCCATGATCAAAACCATGGCAAGCCTCATGAAAGGTACATCACACAGAAGAACACACCTAGCCAGAGGTTACAGGGGCTCACCCCATGGTGTTCTGCCCAACAAAACAGTCACAGTCATGAAAGAAAAGATTCTTGGCTTGCAGTAGTTTATGCAGACTCAACCTGCAGTGACTTTCTCAATCAGAAAGAGATAAAAAGCAACTTGTGTAGAATATGAACCTCCAAGGAGTTTCGAAGGGCATTTCCTGCGCTATTTCCCATGGTTCCAAGCAAGGAGTTCCAGATTCATGACTGCTTTCTCACTTGTCAACTGAAGCTATTTATTAGAGCATGCAGGCTGTTTAGAAACTTGTACAAGCACTTATAACTTGTTAGCAAAACATCTAATTAGATGTCTGGCCTCTTCATTCACTTCCAAACCAAATGCTTGAAGATCTGGGCTGCATTAACCTACTACTCCTGTATAACAGATGGAAGGTATACAGAACTATGAACTATTTTGACTAATATAGATGATAGTTGATGACATTCATTAAATATTCAATATGTGCTCTGAAGACTGGTGCATGATTTATGGGCAGCATCAGTACCTTACAAAGTGGGGGCTAGTGTCACACCCATTTTACACGTTAAACTATCAAGACTCTTTTTTAAGAACATATTTCCTTTTATTGAATTTATTCAGGCGATGCTGGTTAACAGAGTCATACAGGTTTCAGGTGCACAATTCCACAGCACATCATCTGTACACTGTACTGTATGTTCGCCATCCCAAGTCAAGTCTCCTTCTGTCACCATTTATCCCCCCTATACTATCCTCTACCTGTCCTGCCCCCGCCCACTGGCAATCACTACACAAGGCAATCAAATCTTAAAGTGGTCAACTTACTTGCTGACATTTAAAGAGCTAATGCCCAGGTCATGTGGTTTCAGGGCTTCAGTATTTTGACTACAGTTTTACACATCCATGAATCACCTTAAACTATGAGCCCAATTCTCTATTCCTGTAGCCAATGGTAGGCTGAACATCAGTTATGATGGAAATTAATAATACTGTACAGAAAACAGTGCCTCACAGCCATCTCTGCAAGAATCATTCCTGCCCAACATATATCGACAGCTGAGGTAAATATAACTTGCTTTTGCTTGACTTACCTAGACTGGAATGATGAATACTCACTAACCAATACTCTCATGGAAGTGTTCACAGGTATCCAACTTTTGGGCTCCTCTACAGCTATGAGATTAGCGACTGGAACACGGTTGCTAATACATGTTCAGAAGTGTGTATACTAATCACTTACAGAGCCATATCTTGCTCCCCAGATTTAAATTATTTAAAAATTTACCCTGGTGTCATTGGCATTGAATCTTCAGGAACTTGCAAAAAGAGGAGGAGGAGGATAAGGAGGAGGAAGGAAAAAACAGAGAAAAATAGAAAGAAAAAAATAGCAGGAAGAGATTCTACAACTGCATTAAATTTTCCTTCTAAAATTGGTTTGTGCCACATGACAACTCTTTGCCCTTCTAAAATTGCCCATCTTTTTTATAATGCTATGTTCATTTTGAAAACATCATTAAAACTACATCTATAAGTCAGCCTGATAGACCAAAGACTGGGAAGGTTTCTTGGAAACTGTTACAGCCTATTGGATAAATACATATTTGGTACACATTCTAATTTCAAAAAATGTGTTATTTATGTACTAGACTGTAACAGTTTTGCTGAATGGTTATAGGCTACCAGGTAAATATGTATTTTAGAAGGCATGCATACTAATTCTGAAAGCAGAGGTCATTTACCCAGCAGAGTGTAACACTCCGGTCTGTCTCAGACAGCCCCTGCCCCATGAATCATTACCCTGGAGGACCACGGGGATAATTTCCAGTCATTTGCTTGAGCATGAAGCATGTTCTTTTTAAGGAGAGAGGTCTTCCAAACTAGCATCCAATTTCTTTTTGTTGGAAATATCGAAGTTCATGTATTGCAAATTAAAACAGAACTAATTAAGAACAGTTGCATATAGCTACAATTAGATGGATAATTAAACTCAGGCCTTTGGTTGGGGGGAGGGAGTGGTGGGGAACTGGAGTTGTCTTTAAATGGATGAATAAAAGTAGATCCCGAGCTTGGAATGTGCACGTTGGCTGTCTGCCATGCCTGCCTGTGAGGGGTGGGTGCCAACTAGAATCATCTTGATGTGCCCTGTATTCATTTTCTTCTTTCACATTAAATATTTATTGAAACCGAGGTGCCAAACACTGGACTTGATCTTGGAGATCGAGTGAAAAAACAAAACAGATACTACTCCAGCCTTCTCAGAGACTGTAGTTGATGGCTGTCAACTATATTAAGTGCCCTTAAAATATGTTCTTAATGCAGAAGCTCAAATTACCCATTTAAAATATAAGCCAAGTCTTCCTTTTACTTAGTAAGAATCAAAGTCCCAAATTACTTGCAAGTCCTACATGATCTTCACCCCCTCTTCATTTGCTTACCCCCTCAACTCATTCTCCACCACTTTCTTCTCTGGTCTCCCCGGCCCCCTTGTTATTTCTTGAACATAGAGTTATACTCACCCCTCAGGTTTCTGGCTTTGACTATTTGCTCACTGGGAATGTTCTTTCTCCAAATATTGCTATAGCAGCTCTCTCCCTCAACTTCTAGTATTTGCTGAAATGTCATTTTCACAAAAAGACTCACCCTGATTCCCCACCCCCTCCACTTAAAATTTTACCCTATACCCATCCCTGCTCATGGTTCTTCCTTATCCTTTTTCCTTTGATCATAGTGCTAGTCACCTTCTAACACAATTTGCTTATTTATGATGTGTGATTTTCACAGTCTTTCTCTCCCACTAGAATGTAGGCTCCATGAGGATTTGTCTACCTTTTTGTTTTCATTGATGGGTTCCAAATGCCAAGATCAGTGCCTGGCACATAGGAGGTGATTGACATATACACACATATATACATACATATGACTAGAGGAAAGGTGTACGTTGCTATGAGACCACATACAAGTAGATTCTCAAGCAGCCTAGGAAGTTGAGAGTTGGGATGGGAATCTTAGGAAGGGCTTTCCCAAGAGCAGTAGCATTTTTGAGCTAAAATTGAAATAGGAAGTGAAAGGTAATGTAGCAAAGGGCTGTTGTAGGTAGAGGGAACAGCATGTGGACAATGCCCCACTCCAGAGTAGCTCTATATGCTTTGGGAAAAAGAAGAGAGTTTTGCCATGTATCTACAATGCAAGAGCTATTAGGCTTGAAGATTTAACACATAGGGGAAAAGCATGGTTTCTTAATTGAAGACTGCTCTTCATATTTGAGTGGGAGGGAGAGAAAGAGAATGGGAGAGTGAAGAATAAACATACCTCTGCATTGGGGATTTGTTTTGTTTAATTAGACACTTTGGTTATAAGGCACGATTTGTGTAGACACTGACATGACAGTGCACATCCCAGGCAAAAGCCAAAAAGCTGGGTGTCTATTTGCAGGACATGCATTTGAAGGTCATGAAAAAGTTTTTAATGAGGCAGCTGATTTCCCAGTGTCCTTCCAACCTGGCAGGTGACTCACATTATAGAATTCAAGAAGTCTCCCATTTCCTGAATAGGAAATCTATGTTTCTTAGAAAATGCACTGTTCAGGACAAACTCTCCTCCTCCTCCTAAAAGAGAACATGTCACTGGGATTAACTCAGTGGCAAGGCCAGAAGCAGCAGCATGCTTCATAAGGCCCTATTCTCATTCTCAATTTGCCAGTGCTTTCTCTGGTTGCATTCCCACAATGGGAGGTGGGGACTAGCCACATCAAGTCATTTCACCCATCACTAACCCAACACACCGGCCCATTCTCCACCTCTATCACACTCTTCCCAGGCCTCCAGGCAGAAGATATGTTTTGAAAGGCTTCTAAGGCACTCATTTGGAGTACATAATAACTTCATATTAATTTAAGGGACCTATACTTAGTGTCTACAAAAAAGAGGAAAAAAGCCTCCATTTATAAAAAATATATCTCAATTTTGCTAGAAAATGTTTCACTGTGACAGCAATGTATCCCATGAGCAAAAATAAGGTTGTTGCAGGAAGGAATTTAATTAAGATGAGTCAGGCTTGCCATGAGCAGTGCACGGCCGAGGGAGCATTAGTAAGGTACTTACCACACCAAAGTAGAAAATACACAACATTAAAATGCCCAATAAATTAGCCTACAAATCTACTTAGCTGTTCATTTCTCCTGCATCACCAAATAAAACATTGCCTTGAAATGGAACTGCTTGAGATTTTTCACACCAAATCAATTTATACTGACTGAGGAAAATGTAGCTGGTTTCAATGAAGAGGCTGTTTCATCCAGTAATGCCTGAGTTAATAGAGTCAATCATGTCCTGAACATCTGTGACCCCAAGCCCTTACTTAAGCAGTCAGTATTTAATGTGAATTTACTGAGATCCAGACACTGTGCTAGGCACTTGGATTTAAAAGTGAAGAAATGGTTCTAGCTGGTGCAGCTCAGTGGATTGAGTGCTAACCTGCAAATCAAAAGGTCACCGGTTCAATTCCCAGTCAGGGCACATGCCCGGGGTGCAGGCCAGGTCCCCAGTTGGGGGCGCACAAGAGCCCTCTTGCTCTCTTTCTCCTCCCTTCCCCTCTCTAAAATAAATAAATAAAATCTTTAAAAAATAATAATAAAATTGAAGTAATGTCTAGAATTAGGCAAATCTACCTAAATGCAACTTCATACAAGTGTCTAAGTAACTAAATACCCCCACACATACACACACACCAGACGGGTGATTTGTCCTTCAAAACATAAAGTACTGGACTTCTGCCTGTTGTGTAGTCAAAGGCCATATTCATATTAGATCATTGCCACACCACCACTGGTATTAGATCGGTTGTGTAACCTCTAACTTTGCCCAGCAGATAGGATTGCAGTGAAAGGAAATTAATTCAAGAGAGGTCCTTTACTTTATATGGTTGGATCTTGAAGAGGTAATGAAGAGAACATTCTCTGGTTCCCAGGAACTTCAGGATTTAAAAGAGTATGTGTGATAGGAATGACAGAATTGATTATAACAAATGGACCTCCTGAGAAGGTAAAAATCACATGTTCTGGCCCTCTTAATACTGTAATGAAAAGGTAGTAGTTGATGAAAGCTCTTGGAAGCAGTAAAGATTCATACAGACATAGAGATTAGTCTTAAACTTTAGAGCCAGGGTGAACCACCGTTGGCAAAGTGTCTTGCATAAGTAAGAGGCAGTGGTAAAGTTCAGACACATTGGCCTTATCCATAGTTGCTTCTGCACTAGAAGTTTGCATCCCATGACACCTGCCTTAGGTTAAAGTCTTACACAATCCCAAGTTATTTTTTCAACTGATAATGCTACAGTTGCTATTCTTGAGGACACTGCTGCACACAAAGACTATGGAGTGTAGAGTGTGGCACACACTTATACCTCACTCCAAATGTTTCCATAAGAAGGAACTCCTCTTGGGTAGTAGTCCAGCTCTCTCCCCAACCCTAAGAAGAAAGGGTTTATTTGACTGGTTGCTTTGGGAAAAGGACTGGGCATTCTCGGTTCACTTCTTTTAGCCCCTTTTCAAATTCGCCACCTGATAGAGACAGTGCACTGTGGTCTTCTTTCTCAGCCAGGAGACTTATGAGTATGCAGGGGAGGGGAGGGGAGAGGAAACAGAGAATGTGGGAGGGGTTGCAGGTGTCCACACTGTCAGTGACTGATGGATAAGTCTGAGCCATTTGGGAGTATATGTGAGCCCATTTGGCTTTTATTTTAATTTGGGTTTGTCTCAATAAGCTGATGACTTTCTAAAGCCTTTCTAAAAACAAAATCTTCATTGAGATATGTTTCATATACCAAAAAATTCACCTCTTCAAAGAAAACATTTCAATAGTTTTAGTATATGCTCAGAATTGTGCAATTATTGCCACTATTTAATTTTAGAAATGTTAGAACATTCTCATCAACCCAGAAGGATTCCTGTGTAGACATGTGCTGTCGCTCCCACCACTTTCTCTGCCCCAGCCCCAAGCAACCACTCATCTGCTCTGTCTCCATGGATTTGGACCATCTGGACATTTCAGGTGAGTGGGACCAGAACCTTGAAAGCGTTGGGCTAGGTGAATAAGTTTATTTCCTTTTGTCTCCCTGCTCTGCTTCTTTCTCCGTTGGTTCTTACGCCAACTGAAGAAATGAGGGAATGCTATTTCTTGAACCCCTAGAGGAACCACAAATCTAGAATGGTGCCCTTTTTTGCCAATATCAAATTACTTCTTTAACACTTCATAAATTTCATTTTACATAGACATCAAGCTGCTATATTAACTCAGCATTAATGTTCTCATTTATTTATCCTTTTATATTTTCTGAACACATTTATTGGTCCCTGATATGACTCCTATACTCTGAAGGTCCTGTAATGAATAAAACTTGGTACCTGTTCTCAGGGAGCTCACACTGAGTTATTGGGAATGATGTCGGTACAAGTGTGTATAAAATATATAAAACAGATTCACTAGAATGTAAGTCCAAGGACTCTTGCTAATTCTCAAAATCATTACAGGATTTGACACCATTCACAGTTGCTGTCTCTGTAAAATTTTCTTTACCTTTTGTGAAACTGTCTCCACTTGGTTCACTTGCTACCTCGCTGACTATCTCCTTAACATCATCCTCTCTTCTCTTTTTCCAACCATTCACTGGAGTGGCCCTTTCTTTTGGTGAATCTTCATCTTTTTTCCATCTTCCTTTCCTCGAGGACATCATCCAGTCCCACTCCCAGCTTTTCGGTAACTCGTAAGCAACATAAAGCTGAGTAATGCATGTTAATAAGGTCTTAACGTTTGAGCTGAGACCTGAAGAACACATTGGACTTGGGGTGACAGTTTTGAAGTATATGTACATGTGGATTGGCATCAATTTCTGCCAAGAATCTCTGCCTTTCCCTACTTGCCAAAATCAATGAGTTAACTCATCTTTAAAAAGTAAAAATTCTTCCTATTCATGCTTGATATATGTTCACAAAATAGTCCTATCAACTCCATACATTATCCCCAGCATTTTCAGCCTAGGCCTGCATTTCGTAATCTTTTTATCAACCAAAAAGCCACTGTCAGCTCTAAATCTGTGGCTTCACGGAAACTATTGATTTATGGCGATGACCCTTCTTGCCTGTGTGCATCTCAAACCCATAGAGTGAGAGAAGCCCTGGAAATATTTATTCAGACAGATAAAATCCTCCCTATTTAACAGAACTGACTTCCATGACCATGGGCATGTCTTGTTACCTAGGGACATTTCCACAGGATTACACAGTGGGGCCCTGACTGTGACTGTAAGCTGCTGCCACTGGATTGTCAAAATAAATAACAATAAAAACCAGCCCTTGGAGAACTTTGGGGTAGCTTATGCTTGTTCTGTAAATAATTATTTTTTTCTCAATTAAATAAAGATTCCAGCAGAGATACCAGAAATACATGTCATCTAATAGCATACTACATATTTTGTTGTATTATGTATAGTATAAAACAGGATATACTACTAAATGTACTCTATATTACTACAATATATATTAACACATAATATTGATCTAGATAAGCTCTATATTATATATTATGTATGATGTATGATGCATATTACCACATGTAATTGTTTATATATGTATGCCTCCTATATATATATGCTGTAGATAAGAAAAAGTATACACACATATGTGCATATATCATAAAACTATAAATTCTGTGACAAAGATACTATAATAATTAGTTTCTTCTTCCCTTTTCTCAGGACCACAAAACTCAGGAAGTAAAGGAATCATTCATCAAACCTCAGAATTCCTCAAGGTTTCTTGTTTATCACAGTCATCAGTGCATATGACACTGAGATAATGACTACCGTTTAATCAGCAATTACCACTTTGTGATCATTTTTTGATAGTATCCCCTTCAATCCTCAGTGAAAATCCACTAGTTGGATACTGTCATCCTGTTTTGCACATGGTATTACCAGGTTTCAGAGGACTGGGGAGACTGGCTCAAGGTATCAGCAATGTAAGCCTGGACCTGGGCTTTTATTCACTCTCTGACTCTCCCTTGATGTGAGCTGTTCTTTCCCTTTCACAAGGCAAGGGCTGTCCTCCTTCAGACAATTTCACCATTATTTTAACCACTGTTATGATTCAACATAAGGTAAGATTTTTTTTAAGGGAGCCAACATTAATGCACATGTTCTCCCTTTTCAAAAGGTTAGCACAGGTTGGCCACACACATGAACACTACTCTCCCAACAAGAAGCTGTAATTTGGAAGCAGTTTTTAAAGCACACTCTATGACACCAAGAAGGAATGGGAGGCAGAGCTATCCATCCTTACCTCTCCAGTTGAATTGATAGATGTTCTGAATTGACTGGAGACTGAATATGACTGGAAAAGGAAAGAAAAATCCTTCTTAAATCCAAAAGACTCCCAGTCATTTAAAGATTCGATAGGATCTTGAAAGGCATTGAGCTGAAGGTTTGTCCCCTTCCCAATGGGCCAATGCATTGAGAGAGAGGAATCATCTTGGCAGAATGTGAGATCTAATCTGAGTGATATCACAGTAGCATTGGAATCCAGGTTGGAAATGGCCATCTCAACCACACATAACTTCTTCTCTATTATCAAAAACTGATAAATTGTTCATTTTGGGACTCTAATTTATGGATAGTCTTACAGGTAGCTGGATTGAATAAGCATTGCCAGGAAAATGTTATTTAATTTCACTTTATAAGTGTTTTTAACATCAAGCAACTCCTCTCCAGATCAATTCTGTTATAACTTACATTTAGAATATGATCATTTAGTTGATGTCAGTTCCACCAGCCTGTAGGCTTCAAGAGCCAATAGCCACAAGTAATAACTATCGTTTGTTGAATGCTTACTATGTGTTGGGCATTATACAAGCAATTGCTCCTTTAATCCTCATAATAGCTTTCCAATGCAGCTACTGATCCCCATATTATTGATAAGGAAACTTAGGCATAGGGTTGTTCAATAACTAGTCTGAGATCTCACACAGAGTTAAAAGGCAGCCACACACTGTACCCCAGAAAATTAAGCTCCAAAGATGAGGGCAAGAGCAATGTATATATTTACCATCACATATCACCAGGGCATATAAGGTACTCCATACAATGTTAAGAATAATGAAAAGCTGTTTTTTCCAGGTTGGACCAGGTCTACACAGACCTGCAAGAAAGAACCTTGCTTTGTTTGAATCTCAGAGAAATGAGCATGTCCTCCTATAATCCAGAGCTCAGAACAATTATCTTATAAAATGAGGCCAGATGAGGCGAGTTCCCACAGGCCCCCAACAGCAACAAAACCTTCTCCAATTTCTCTTACATCAGTTGACTGTCCTCTTGCACTCTTCCAAACCATTACTTAGTGCCCACACCCCCATCCCCTTAAGCCAACAGAGCCAGACCAAAATGATACAAGTTGCCCACATACTCACTTCTTCCTTTTGTCCTGTGTGAAAAAAAAATCACCAGAATTAAATATTTATGTAGTTCCAGGTGCTGTGTTATTGATCATGAAGTGATTTTAAAAGAATCACAATACAGCATTCTGTTTTCAAAGAAAGTCATGGATTCCTAGAAAATGAAATTAAGGGTTGAACATTCTAAGTATTACCGTTTTTTAAAACATACACATTTTAATGGAAACACAGAGGAAGAGGAAATTAACTTGGGCTCTGCTAGAAGAAATTCATGAAGAAACAAAGAATTTAAAGAGTAGCTTGAAGAATGTCAAAGGTGGGTTTGGGTGGACTCCAGGCAGGAAGAAGGAAAGTGTTAGGTCAGAGACACATGAGGACAGCAGTTTAGATTCAGTTATTAAGTAGATAATGGCTTAGACTTCTCAGATGAACTTGACACTGTCACCTGTTTCAGGCAACGTTCAGGAAATGACAGGTATAAGAGCAAAGCCTTCCAAGGAAAGCAGCTATAAATTGGCAAGCAAAGCGAACTCAGCTGGGCAGGAGTTGGCTAATTGCAAAAAGGCAGGCGAGAGGGTCCCTCTGCTAAGTCTTTTCTCAGTTTTATTGTTTCATTTTCTGATCTACCCCAAATCCCCTACCTGTGCAAACCACCTTTATTCCACTGTACATTTGCCTACATATTTTATAGGGAGCTGTGTACCTCTCCCCCACCATTTTACTCCATGGGATGAGACTCAAGACTAGCTAATTAGAGAATCCAGTCCTATAGCCCAGGGACTTACTCAGTAACAGGCACATGACCCAGATTGGTCAACCAGAGCTTCCCTTGAGATTTTTCTGAGGAATGCCCCCCCCCAAAAGTACACTAACTTCTCAGAGAACACATATGGTTTTACCAAAGCCTGATACCGAGAGGGCGAGTGGATCCCCAGAGAAATCAGAGTCCCTGTGTCATCACTGAACCATTAGACTTAGCCATGCCTGAAGCCCACCTTTTGTGCTGCCCAGGTCTATGACCCAATCTTTCTTTTATCTTAAGGTTATTTGACTTGTTCTTTGTTTTCTCTCAGAACTGGAGGGATCCTGATAAAATCAGTGCCTAAACATTCTTTAACGTGGTGCATTGTTATTCTGCAGCAGCTGTATCTTCCTTTCTCATAACAAAAACTAGCAAGCTTGAGGAGAACCTACATACTTTCCCAATTTATTCGATATTAAGACCCCTCCTTTTTGGAGTCCTCATCTCTGTTCTTTTAAACACATTATTTTCTAAATTGCCAAAATGATTCAAATGATCTCAGATACCATAGCTTGTTTGATGGTTTCTGCCATCAAGGAAAAAGAAAAACGGTTATGAAACTAAAGGAGATTATAAAAAAGTATTGCAATACTCAAAGACTAACCATATTCAAGATAGATCAGTAAAGCAATTCATTGATCTGGCTGAAATTTAAATCACCTTTCACAATGTAAAATGTGTATATTCTTTATAGAATATTAATAGTAGGTCCTGCAAATTTTCACATCAGCAAATGGTCAGATTGGGCTTATCAACATGGTAATAGATAATAAGGCCCGATGAAAGGGACCTTCCTGGCCACATGCATTACAGTAGCTCAGTCCTTCTTTTCCCAGCTAACGGTCCACCACAGCTCCACGTACAGAAATAGTCTGGGGTTTAATCAGCACCCTAACTGTGAGGAATTCTGTGAATTAAATACCATCCCTCTCCAGAGTTCAAAAAAAGTCACATTTGAAGGCCAAGGTTTAGATGCAAATGGGAGAGATGTGATCCTGAGGAAAGATATCAAACAAAACCAGGAAGGACCCCTGCTTCCTGCCTGAAAGAACGTGTCCCAGAGTAGACTTTCTCTGATCTCTGCTTTAGAAAGCTCCATCCTCTTATCTGAAACCTCGAAAGGCCGTCACATTTTTAATGTTTCTGGGAGCTTGTAAATGATGAATGTTTCTTCCTTCCCCCCCATCTTCAGGAGAAGGGGGGGGGGAGGTGCTATTCTGCCTGACTTCCAGAAAGATTTCACGAGTTCCTCAAAATAGGGGGGGAAAGCCACAATTTGTCTGTTTTTATCAGCAATTAAAGATACTTTATCTAATTACTATGGAAGATGCACCTTTTGACAATCATCTCTGACAAGCTGATCATTATCAGTAATTTATGACCAGTTTCTTAGTTAATTGTCCTGAGGAAGGAAAGCACAAACCATTTGTATAGAAAAATATGTGGTCATTAACAACAGTGGAATTTGTTGGGAATGTGATTATAAATCACCAACCAGGGCTGCTAATGATTCCTGGGAAGAGAAGAGAATGAAGACAATGCAGACACTACATCCAACTTTAGAGGACTATTCTGAGGGAAGAGCACTTCATAATGAACTTTCCCCCACCAATTAAAATGAAGAATGGCTTGTCTTCCCTTAAAAGAGTATCAGACACTCTATTTTAAAATGCAGTGGAGTTGGGCAAGGGAGGAACACATTTCTGCTTCTACAGGCAGAGCTAGTTATAAAACACATGCTCAGACACTTTAAAGTTTGCCTCTCCTAGCCAAGCTCACTTTGCATAAAAATAATGGGCCCTACTTCACTTTTCTCAAAGCTCACTGAATCCTTCTGACTAAGCTTTGGCTTTAGGGCTTGAAAATTGTCTGTGTGGTCCATAAACCAAGTATGAACTTGTGAGTCCTGATGTATATTTGAACTTGGCTTTGCCAATTACAAGCTGCAGAAACTTAGGCCCATTATAGAGCCCGTGGCCCCATCATGAAAAGGGGATGGGGTCGTGCCTGCTATGGATTGAGTTGTGCCCCTCCCAAAATATGTTAAACCTAACATCTGGTACCTGTGAATGTGACTTTATTTGTAAATAGTCTTTGCAGATGTAATCAAGTTAGGATAGCAGCATCCCTATGGTCAAATCTGAATATGGAGACACACACATAAAAGAAGATGATAGGAAGGCACATAGGGAGAACACATGTGGTGATGGAAGCAGAAATAGGAGTTACTAATGTAAGGAATGCTGAAGATTGCTGTCAAACTACCAGAAGCTAGGAAGAGGCAAGGAAAATTTTTCCTACTGGTTTCAAAGGGAGTGTGGCCATGCCACCACCTTGATTTGGGGCTTTCTACCACTAGAACTGTGAGAAAATAAATTGCTATATATTTAAGCTGTCCCATTCTTGGTACTTTGTTATGGAAGCCCTAGAAAACTAATATAATACCTAACAGGAACCTTGAACAGATTATGTGAGAAAGGGCTTGGAATGTGCCTAGGACAGTTTAGCAGGAGATATGTGTGCAATGAAACTGCTTGTTCAAGTGCTTCAAGAAATGTAGCGCCACTTAGACAAACGATAGTCAGTGGGTATACAGACCAGAACAGTGTCTGGAAGGCACAGTACTCAAGCTGGAAGAGCCCTGGGTTTGGCATCAGAAGTCTGAGATTCAGACCCAGGTCTTCCATTTTCAAGCCTTCACCCCAGTGGACTTTGGACTCCTCACCTATGCTTTTGAAATAGTCCAGCATGTGCCTTCTGCACAAAGATGCTGTGAGCCCTAACTGGGATCATATACATCAAAAGCCCTTTGTAGTTTGAAGCATTGTTCATTTAGAAAGCCACTAAGATAGAGTTTAGGAATATTGTGGTGAGCAATTTAACAAGAAACCATAACAGTAAATCTGAAATTATAAACTGGAATCAGAATAATACAGAAAAAGAGAGAGAGAGAGAATGCCATGAAATCTTCATAGTGGGAGACAGTTATTGAAAGAGTGATAGAATGCCTCACTATGGAGTTTAAGCTGAAACTGGACACAAAAGTGGACCTTGCTGGGTGATGGTGGCACAAAGTGCCCTCTGGCCGAAGAAGAGAAGCACCTCTAAAACTGTGAGCATGGTGGCAGTGTGGTTAGGGCTCTAGGAATGAACAGTTAGAGCAGTGCTTTTCAATGTTTTCCACCTCATGACACACATAAACTAATTACTAAAATTCTGCAGCTCACCAAAATATATATATATTTTTGCTGGTTGACAAAAAAAAACAGGTATAATTTTGATTCATTCACACCAGATGACTATTGTGGAGTTGGCTGATGTCAATTTTTAATTTGACAATTTAAGGGAAAAGAGGTGAGTACCTCTGACTAAATAGTCAGTTATTGCGTGTTTTAAAAATTCTTGTGGCACACCGGTTGAAAATCACTGGGTTACAGAGAGGGGGGTTAGAGAGAAAGGCAAGAGGCCAGGTTATACTATGACTGTAGGCCAAGTTGCCCATTTTTATGTTATCTTTCAGTTTTAATTCACTGTTGGAAGGATATAAAGGATGTGGTGAAGTGATCTGATTTGAATATTAAAATGTTTGCACTGATTATTATACATAAATTGGATTAGCAAGCAATGAAATAGGGAGACCAGTTAGGAGGTTATAGTCCACATATAAGTAGCTTAGATCAAATGGCAACAGTGGAGGTTGAAAAAAGTGGACAGACTTTGAGATATCATTTGGAGGAAAGCCATTATTATTACTTTTATCTCCTATTTTAATTCAACTCAGTCCTATTGGAATGCCTTCTGGTACTTTCCTGACAGATGGTCAGCCTGTAAAAAAAAAAAATTATGAGTTTAAACTAAATAACCTATGCTCAACCACCCTTTTCCACATCTCCTATAAAAATAAACTCCTAACTAATAATCATAAAAGCAGATGTGTGCAAATAAATGCTACCATGCAAGGTAACATTCCAAGTTAGGTCAAATCCAGTAATAACAACATCAGCACCGGGTACCTTTCATTGACTAATTCTATCTAGCATCCTGCAGCACGTTACATGACTTATATCATTCAATTATCACAATAACTTAGAGAAACTGGTATTGCCATCTCTATCTTATAGAGGAGGAAACTAAAGTTCTGCAAGGTGAAGAAACTTGTCCAAAGGGACATAGTTAGTACATGGAATTGTGGGTATGGCCCTACCATGCACCAAATCTCTCCTGGGGAACCCTGAAAATAATGAAAAGGGCATCCGATACAACAAAACTGACAGGAAGGAAAAAACAGTCAATTACACTTACAATTGATGATAATGGGACAGTGTTCAACCTATATGTAAACATTTCTACAAAAACCTATGAAATGCTAACTTGCTGTACTTCCCAAAACATCTATTTATCTAAAGTGCACAATGAAACTGAGAAAAAGTTTACTACAGATAGTTGCTGGGTGTGTCTCAGATTGGAAGTGGGGAAAACTTCTTTTATGCCATTAGTAATAGTTCCTCTACTGCCTAGACATTCTCGATTTGAATCTGTTCAATATTCTCAGGTTAATTTCTTGTTACTATATATGCAGTGGCACAAAAGTATCTCCCTTCTCCTAAAATGAAACCCAAGTATGATAAAACAGATACTACCTTTAAGTGGGGCCTGTTGCAGCTTGGCAGTCACTGAGTGACTCCGTGTTAAATATTCCGCTGGGAATGGGGATGCAGAGACAGACAAGACATTCCCAGGCCTCATAGTCTAAGATAGCACAAGATGAAACACCTGGCAAAGCATCGTATGTACTGCTTACATCTGGCAAAGATAAAAAAATCACAGGTACAGAGCTTTTCACTGTCTCTCCCCTTTAGGCTTTTTTAAGCTTAAAAGGAGAGTGCCCTGTGTTTTTTGTCTCCAAAATACCCAGATGACCTTTATATCTTGTCTTTCTCTTGACTTTTTTTTTTTTTCATTCAGGGTGCCCTACACGGATGTGTCTTCTTCTCCCAGGAATGATGCTGCTCTGACATTTCAGAAAACCCATGTCACACAATGTTTAGAAAGAGACTCCAACTTCCTTTGAGATGCTTCACTGTGAACCTCGGGGAAAAATTTTCACATAATCCTGTAGGTTTCTTCCAAAATGTTTCTCTCTAACCAGGCAAAAATCATCCAAGCCAGAAGGGCATGCAAGTGAAAAACAAAGAAAAACAAAGCAGCAAAGTTCTTCCCTGAGTCACAGTGAGGTATAAAAAGTGCAAATCCCAAGGTGTAGAGACAGATGCTCTCAGAGAGGAAAGAAATAAGCTCCCAAGCTGAGCCAGAAGTCCACATTAAGAAGGAAACTATTTCTCAGGCAGACCTTGCTCATGCCCATACACAAGGGTTAACATAGTCCAAGGGGGTCCTGCTCTTCCATCTCTTCATGGCACAGGCAGTAAAGTATCTTAAAGGCTGGTAACTGTTACAAGGCCGGCGGTTCCTGAATTCATAGGCTGTAGGCTGCAGGGAAGAGACACTGTACTGTGAAATTTTAAACATGAAGCTAAGAGAATGTTTCTCCCTACCTAAAGAATTACAAGATGGTCAACCTAAAGCACAGGGTGCAAATACGCCACATTTTGAGTATATCTCTCATCAGCTGCTAACCACTGAGCTCATTTCAATTTGAAATGAACAAAACTATTGGTCAAAATCGGCTTGGATGTGATCACTGCCAAAGGCTAGGCTTGCTGAGGGGAGGAAAGCAGGGGAGGAGGAACAATAAACGCAGAATGTCAGAGAGCAGAGAGATGTCACACTGTGATGACAAACATCCTTTCAAATTGTGACTCAACGTGGTGCGGTCCCCATTCGTGTAGCAAGAGGAACTGAATGGCAGGTTAATGAAGTTCAGAGATAGTCTTGCAAAAGAAGATGACTGCAGCACCCAAGAAGGCAGAACCCGTGTCTAACTGCAGTTCCACACGGGGAAGCTGATTGCGCTATTACCCACTGAGACATGTTCTTTCAGCTCTGCGGTCACTGGCTCAAGGGAAGCAAGCAGTAGGGTGCCCCTCCACAGCACACCTGTGCTGATCCCTGAATTTACCCCATCCCACATCCAGCCCTGCATGAGGTGTTATTGGAGAAAGAAAGAAAGAAAAATAAACTTCTGCCTTCTAGTCAAGTATAGCTTGCGGGTCTGAAGACTTATTCTAAAAACAGATGTAAATCGATTGTATGAAAGCTAGTTGCAAGGCCCGATGCAAGCTTTTCTTAGGTTTATTCATTCAGATGCTCATGCTGAAAAACTAAGGTTTTTAAAAAGTCTTTTTTGCTCACCTCTCACACTAAGTCTAGACATGAGTCTTCATATTTATTCCCAGCATATATTTTTTATCTGTATGTACCTCTGTCCCTCCCCACTGCTACAACATTAGCATGGCTACCATCATTTCTCCCCTACTAATTGATACCTTCTTGCTTCCCCTGCTATACCCATTACAATAGATTCTCCACATAGTCATGAAAGAGGTCATTTAAATAGAAATCTTATTCCATTCCTCCTCTATTTAAGACTCTATGGTATCTTTCCACTGCACTTAGAAAAGCCAAATTCCTAACTCCTTACTGTCACCTTCCATTCACTGAGCCCTATGTGAGGTGGATGTCACCCCACATTACAGTCATCCGCACTTCTTAGCGGATCACTGACTCACCTATATCTTGTCTGATTTGTGCATTAGGACAGAAGCTCCCTGGGAGCAGGGAACTTTCCAGGCTTGCTCGCTGACATCATCCTTGGTTAGGACAGTGTTTGACACTTAGTAGGTTCTCAGTACATACTTGTTAAATGAGTGAGTGCATATTACAGTCCTCTATCCAATGAGGATGGTGAAAAGCTTGATCACAAAGTTCCCTTCCAAGACTATTCTACGAGAGTCTGCAACCAGTTTCCCTGCTGAGCCTAGCATGGAAGGACCTAGAGCCATCATACCATTATACAGACTATAAGGATTCTAATCTGTGTTGCACCATCACCTCATTGTGCCACCTAAAGGTAGTTTTCCTTTCTGAAATACAGTTTTCCTTTAGTTGGAAATATCTTGGAGCTCTTCCAGCTCTAAAAGTGTCATTATCCAGGATTCCTTTTTGTGAAATACTTCATTCATTCCCAGTTAATGTGATTAGTGCTTGCTGTTGGTACCATCTTTTAGTGTGGAAGCATTTTGGGGATCAGGGCAGGGATTTCCTCTGATACCAATCACTGACCTAAACTCCAAGAAGTCAGAGAACAAACATTGCAAAGGATTTATAATCTCAATGTATTATGAATATAATTTAAAATTAAAAAATCAACTAGTGTTTTTTTCTAATAAAAAGGCTACAACTAAGCTTATTTATGAGAAAATTGATGATGGAATTTTGAAATCTGAACATCTTTTAAGCATTGTATAAAAACTTGTCAATGCAGACATCACAAATTTGTGATGACCGTTCATGAAATCTCAAACTGAGTTTCTTATAGCCAGCTTGTTTTGTGGCTATCTGTGAACAAACAACATAGAAGGAGAGTTTCACAAGACCTTTACAGCCAAAAACTGCTTTTAAGAACATTGAAATAGTGAAGTACCCATTAATGTGAAAGTATACCACTGCAGTCACAGGCTGGATTCTCTGGGCCACACGCAAAACAGGTCATTGCTCTGGAGGTGTCAGGTCTCTCGATTGACATGGTAAGGACAGCCTGCTTCTCTGTTCCATCCAAACTGAGACACCTAAGACCCTGCACAGAGCAGAGACTGTGGGCTATGGGATGCTGTCATATAACCCCAAAGTAATAAAGTTCCCTTTCTTTTAAACACAATAAATTTATCACTCTTAGATTTGCTCTGTGAAGAAACCTTTCAAGAATTATGTTTAAAGCATCTTTGTCTTATTCAAGAAGGTTCAAAATGTTCACAGAGAAGGTAAAGGCAATTAGCTTATAGGAGGAAAATGAAAGAATTACAGAAGTTAGAAAAACAAGTGGTTGTAATGCACAAGTAGACCCAACCATATAACAAGGTAGAGAATAGGGCAGGGATAAGTACAATAAGAACCCAACAAGAGTGGACAGTGAATGCTGTGTGTGTCAGACCCTGGGCGGAGTGCTTTCCTGCATTATCTTAGTCAATCATCAGCCACTCCTGGAAGTACTACACTATGATTTATTTGGGGAAATGAGGCAGAGGGAAGTGGAGTGACTAGCCCAAGGTTAAACACCAATAAAAATGGCAGGATTAAGGCTCACACCTGCATCTATCCCCACCGCTCTGCCCAGTGATTTGAATGGAAGTTTCCTGACAAGGCAATGCATAGTCATGGCGCAATTACTTTCTGCATCAAAATCAATCATCTTTCTGCTGTGGTCCAAGGAGTCAGTCTTTTGAAGAAAGCCATAGGGGAGGATCCTTAATTTAATCAATCAAGACACTGTACATGAGATTGAAAATAAACCTGGGGTAATGAAATACCTAAGTTTGGGTGGGAGCCAACTCCTCAACCTCCCCACTTGGCCCAAGCTACAAATAGACAACGGATCATTATGATGAGAAAATAACCCCTTGGGTCTAAGAAAGCAAGTTTGGCACCTTTTTACTAATGATTACTATACTGATATGTGCCAAAGGACGACCAAGACAGAGACTCTTAAAGAAGCAGTGAGACACATCAAGATGTCGTTGAAAAAGACAAAGAAACTCAGTGACCAAAAGTTAGTAAGAATTCTGTTAAACTTTTTGAACACCCCTAAAACATTTTCCAAAGCAGCTGTACCATTTTGCCTTCCGCCAGCAATGTATGAGGGTTCCAATTTCTCTACACCCTCAACAACACTGTTACTTCCTTTTTTTTTTAATAGCTATCCAAGCGGGTATGAAGCAGTGTCTCACCGTGGTTTGATTTTCATTTCCCTAATGACTAATGATGTTGCATATCTTTTCATGTGCTCATTGTAGATGATGGCTGTACAACATTGGGCATATATTAAATGCCACTGAATTGTACAATTTAAAATGATTAATTTTATGCTGTGTGAATTTTCCCTGAATAATAAAAGTTCAAAAACAGAAATCTAAACAAATGAAAAAATTAATCTTAGGAACTTAAAAAAGTTCCTAGGATATATTTTGTCTCTCCCCATAGGTCATTTTCTCCAACCAGCCAATTACTACAGATGATTTAAGTAAATATATAAATACATACATCTTTTCCCCTTGAACTGAAACTACCAATGAGTGTTGTTTGCTAGCCTTCAATTGGACCACATCACCTCCATTTGTCAGCTGCAAAACGTTAAGGCATGACCCCAGGTTCTCAACTAGGCTCAATATTTATTGATTGGTGTGTGATGATGAAGATGGCAAAACCCCAGACACCACACTATAGAAAAGCAAACTGACTTTTGAAGCATTAGCCTATGGGCAGTATAGACATTTACACATGGTCTCTGAAAGCAGGCTGCCTGAGTTCAAATTCCATCTTCACCATTTACTTCATGCTCTTACTAGCTATGCAACTTGACCATCTCACTAAATCTAAGCTGTAGTACAGCCCCTCCACCGTATATATTGTGCCTATCTATACTTCACTATTAAATAACACAATCATGAGTCAATTCATGTTAGCTATTATATAGTAACATCTGCTTTGTTCTCCACTGTATGCAACTCTATTGCAGATGTGCCCACATACAAGCATGTTTATTCTTGGTTAAGACCCTATACAATCTTTCTATTCATTGTGTGACAAACCAGTGGTATCGGTGTCACTTGGAAGCTTATAAGAAATGCAGAATCTTAGGCTTTCTCTCAGACCTACTAAAAAATATAGGCATTTTAAGAAGATTCCCAGGTGACTCTCGAGTTTGTAGAGCTTGAGAAACACTAGTACAGAACAGGTAAAGAAAAGACTGCATTGAGCATATTCCCCAGAGCAGGGCTGTGAACAGCTGTAGTGGTACACCCTATAGTAAACATGAGTATGCATTTGGCTTCTTCTCTAGGAAAGGCAATGTGTAGAGGGAAATTTCTCCAAATTAATGGAGTGCTAGAAAAAATAACAATCACTCCCTGCAAATAGATTAGATATGCCATGGCCCTATCTTTCAAATTATTACAATATTCTGAAAATATTATTTAACTCCCATGAGCAAAATAAGCCACAGGAATGCATAACTGTACTTGACCATGGCAGATCAACATTACTAATCTCCTGCATCATCAATCTTCCTTTAATCTTTCAAAATCCTCTCTCCTCTTAAAAGCTATCTTGACTTGTTGGGCCTAAGACATACACTGTAAAATCTGAAGATAATCTAGAGATCCAAGAGACCTCACACACTATACTAGCCAAAGAAACACTCTTGTTTGCTGCTAACTATAATTAGACTTACCACACTGCAAGAACAGAAGAAAAATTTTAAAGAAACAAAAACCTCTTGGGCCCCCCATCGTCCTTTTGTGACAGAGCTCATTTAAAATGTAGTATATCATCAAAGCCACATTACACTGATGATATAGAATTTATGAGGGATGTCCTCCTTCATACTATGCATTAACTTGAAGTCAACAGGGGAGGACAATGGGGGACAAAAATTAGAATGTGCAAAACATTTGGAGTCAGTTGAATGTACTCAATTGCATGCTGGTAAAAACATAAATTGCAAAGTGATAACTATTTTTTTCCTCCCTACAAGATTAGCTGGAGACAGTGGATGTTCTGAAAGACTTGAAAATATTGGTGATTTACCTTTAGTCTAAGGAGGCAAATAGCTTTATAATCTAAGATTTTTCATTGCATTTATACAAAATGGTCATGCAAATCATCTGGGTATCAATGTCTACTGAACATTTGCTTATCAATATCCCTGAATTATTTTTGCTATTTACTAGATGTCCACCCCAGTGTCATAAAAACAGGGGTTGATATCTCTGAGTTTTGCAAATGGCCTGGAGAAAAATAGATGTGAAATCAACTCTACAGAGTGGTTACAGGAAAAAAGAAGAAATACCAAAATAAATAATAGATTCTAAAAATTCGTACTGTCACCATCCAAAGAAAAGAGACCAGGGTGGGAGATTGAGAACTGGTGTAGGTTCACAAAATAGGCAGTAAATAATTAAATGCACGTATGCTGGTTGCTGTAGCCCCAGAGAAATATGGAAGAGTCTTCCTGTAAGGGCCTTGCTTCCAGAACCTAGCTCAAGGGGCTGGGGCTTAAAACCTGAAAGATGCATAGGTGTTAGGATTCTGGTCTTTCAAGGAAGGTTGAAACAACTGATTAATTCACTGGGTCATTCATTCAATCACTCAGGCAAAATTTATTAGGCATTTGTGCCAGACCATTTGCATTGGTGGAAGATACATTGGTGAATAAACCAGACATAGCAACAGCCCTCAGAAAGCTTGCAACCAATACAAATAACAACATTGAGCAATGATTTTAAGGATTTTTAAAAGATATTTTAAAATGTATTTGTTTATAGAGAGGGGAAGGAAGAAAGGGAGGAAGAGAAACATCAATGTGTGGTTGCCTCTTGCATACCCCCTACTGGGGATCTGGCCCATAAATTGGGCATGTACCCTATCTAGGAATTGAACCCATGATCCTTTGGTTTGCAAGCTGGCACTCAATCCACTAACCACACCAGCCAGGGCAGGATGTTGTTCTTGAGCAGGTATATTTGATCTGTCCATACTTTTAGTATCCACCTCATCTATTCCCCAGGTCTCAGTTTTGCTATCCCTGTATTTGTGCTGACAGCTCTCAATGACTGCCATTTGGTACTTGGACAACTGAGAATGCTCCTGTGTATACCAAGAGTATTTTAAAAAACAGACATATGATTCATCAGAAGTAAGATTAGTCTTCTTAAAACTTCATTCCCAAGTAGCCAGAGATATTTTCTATAATCACAAGTGCTCCTCAGAGACATCAAAAGACTTCCTTTGTAAAGATAGGGAGTAAGAAAGAAGTGACTGGTGATGGTGGCAATACCAGTGGGCAGGGAGCCAGAGTACGGTCTCCTGTCTACATGGGCAGTCTGAGATCTTTGCTTGTCTGCTTTCCACAACATGCACATCCTGGAAGCAGAGGCAGGTAGCACAAGAGTGAGGAGGGTAAGACAAATGAATATTGAGTTCACAGCAGTAAGAGCAGTCTAGAAAAGGAACTCCCAGCACAAAGCTGCACTAACATGTGAGTGCAGGAGAGGAACTATAAAAGAAAAAAGGCATTGGCTGAGACGTACACTGGAGGAATGGTCTTCAGAAAGTGGATGGAAGAGTGAGAGGACAAGGAATTTTTAGGAGGCACAGAAAGGGCAGCACTAGCCCTTATAGAAACGATGGACAGTAAATCGTAGTGCACAAGCAGACTATAGGATTCTTCATACATCTGAGAAAAGGGAATATGGGCAATGCAGTGTGCAGTATAGACTGAGGCAGCTCCAAACCCTCTCAGCCAGAGGATAGAGATCAACCTTGTGGATGAAGAGGGATTTAGCATCATTTCCTGATGCAGCAATTGATTCTCTTTCTCAACAATACCCAGGGTTTTTAAGAGGAGTTTGAGTTCCTTCACTTCATGGTGTCTTATTGGGACCACAGATAGGTGCCTTGCCTTTCCATTTTGGAAAATGAGGAGCTTCTTGGAAGCACCTTTGGTCAGATCTGAGCTCTCTCTGCCAGAGTAGATTCAAGAAGAGGATATGTGGCCTGAGCTTGGTCAATGAGATGTGCTCTCCCTGGATCTCAAACAGATGCATGAAGACATACTTGAATTCATTTTGCTCCACAGATGAGACCCCTCCATAGCTTTGTAACTCCCATGCTGCCAACACAACTTCTTTAGCCTCCTCTCAATACTGTAAGCTTCCTGCAAATCACTAATAAATATCCTTTTGCTTATTATAAGGGTAAAATTGGTTTCTGTTGCTTGCAACCAAAGAGTCTAATTGGTCCACAAATTTTAGACTGTCCCTGTAATTAACTGCAATGCTTAATTTCACTCCTTTGTAAATTGGGTTGATATTCCTACATGAAGGATAATTACTTTGTTCTCATGAAATCCCTTTTGATGTTATAAATCTCCATTAAGAATCCCTGTTTGGGTCCATGAGAAACTATCTCTACCTCCCAGAAAGGCAAGACAAGGGCTATTACACCACATATGCTTTGAGAATAGGTCATTTATTACAGAGATGTGGAAAATTTGGGACACTTCCACTGAAACACTAGTCAGCTTTTTTTTTTTTGATACACCAAATATAGATATTTTCCAAAGCCCAATAGTATGAAAAACAAAAAACTATGAAAAATAAAAAAATTCACCATGTTCCCATAGTCATCAGAATCTGTTCCAAATGTAATTGCCATAGGATAGGTATAGGTCTCAGAAGAAATCTAGCAATGAGTATGAGGATTGGGGAGAACTGATCACATATCTGAGAGTCCTGATAACTGTTCCCCAGTGCACTTGAGAAGCCACGCTAAGAGAAACCCTTGCTGATACAAGGAATGCCTGCAAGAAAGGGAATTAAAATTTCTCTTCTCAGTTGGATGTCTGCTGATACAGCAAACTTGATGGGTATCTGAGAGATGTCCCTACACACAGGGCAAATTATGATTGGAGAAAGCTTAGGGGTGAAGCAGGAGTGAGAGAAACAGTGGAAGGACTTTTAATCCTACCATTTGGCATTGTACACATGAGTGAGTTTATCATCAATCATGTATTTCCCACAGAAGGAGCAGAGCTTGAGCCAGTTTGGTGCATTCCAAGAGGGTTTTCTGCAAGGTGAGGGGACCATGACTTGGGGGCTATGTTGTTGGAACAGACACCAAGAAGGGTGTTGAATGGAGTTTTGCTGGAGCTGAATTTTCCACATGGCCATACTGAGGAGCTAGGAGGCCCCTAGATGAGGGATCTGTGATACTTCAGCACCAGGGGAAAGTTAGATATAAAATATTTGCCACACAGAAGCTAGAAAAATTGCAACAATCAGTAGTAACAGGAAGATAATGGCATCTTTGAATCTGAGAAGTATGATCCTTCCCTTTTAATAGCAGACAAAATAGACTTTATTTTCAAAAGATTTTTAAAAATATTTTATTTATTTATTTTTAGAGAGAGGGGAAGGGAAGGAGAAAGAGTGGGAGAGAAACACCAATGTGTGGTTACCTCATGTGTCCCCCACTGGGGACCTGGCCCACAACCCAGGCATGTACCCTGACTGGGAATCGAACCGGCAACCCTTTGCTTCACAGGCCCGTGCTCTATCCACTGAGCTACATCAGCCAGGGCTTAAAAGATTTTTTAATTGTTATTCTATTACAGTTGTCCCAGTTTTCCCCTTTTGCCCTCCTCCTCCCATCCCACTGCCCACTCCCACAGTCAATCCCCACACTGTTGTCCACGTCCACGGATCATTCACGTGTGCTCTTTAACTAGTCCTTTCCCCTTCTTTCCACCATTATCCTCCTACCTTCTCCCCTCTGGTCACTGTCAGTCTGTTCCATGATTCCATGCCTGTGGGTCTATTTTATTCATTAGTTTATCTTGTTCATTAGGTTCATCTTATAGATGAGACCATATGGTATTTGTCTTTTGCCAACCAATTCAAAATAACTTATGTACCCCTATGTTCACAGTAGTGCTATTTACAATAGCCAAGGGCTGGAAACAGCCTAAGTGCCCATCAGTTAATGAGTGGATGAAAAAAACTTTGGTATGTTTACACAATGGAATACTATGCAGCAGAGAGAAAGAAGGAACTCCTACCTAGTGTGACAGTATGAATAGAACTGGAGAATATTATGCTAAGAACTATGATCCTTTGCTTCTCCTTTCATTCTCTAAAGCTTGATCAGAAGAAGTGGCCCAAAGATGTACAAAATTCTCCCTCTCCATTCCAAAACAAAAGGGAGGGGGTGAAAATGTATCTCCCCTTCTCCTCTTCAGGCTTAGAACTGCAAGTCTGACTAGTAAGAGAAGAAATCTTTGATGAATTATGCCGCTTTCGAAAAGAAAACAAGATAAATTATAACCAAGACTATACTAACAACCAAAAGTAACCAGAAAGTACCCTGGCTGGTGTGGCTCAGTGCTCAGTGGATTGAGTGCTGGACTGCGAACCAAAGGGTTGCAGGTTCAATTTCCAGTCAGGGCACATGGCTGCGGGCTAGGTCCTCAGTAGGGGGCATGTGAGAGGTAACCACACATTGATATTTCTCTCCCTCTCTTTCTCCCTCCCTTCTCCTCTCTCTGAAAAATAAAAAATAAAAAAAAAAGAAATCCAGCAAGTAACCAGAAAAATCTGTTCAAGATATTATTAAGGAATGGGGGGTATGCAATACAACTCAGTACAGGTGGGGGCAGTGAGTGGAGAAAAAGAAGACCTTCTCATGTTTATATCCCACTGAGCTGAAACTATTCAATAAACTGGTGTCAGTGTTCAATAAAAATGATGAGAGAGGGAGAGAGAGAGAGAGAGAGAGATCTCAATAAGCCATGCAATTTAGATTCCCAAGTGTTAATACAACTGTATCCTGTGTATGCACTTCCACACATGCTATGGAGTCTAGGAAGTGATAACTCACCAATAGTTATTACTTTAATACACATATATCTCACTTCATGTGATTGCCATGCTACAAGTGAAAATGGTAGACTCAATGTTACATTCAAGAGAATGTGTTTGTAATGCAGGGGTAGAAGTTGTCATCTTTGAATATGCTTTGGTTTACAAAATAGTTTACCATGCCTTCCCCTCTTTAGTGGTGTGTTTTTTGGAAAAGCTGGGTTATACAGGTTGGTTGTTAGGTGGAAACATACCTTCATTACATTCTGGAGTCTATAAAAAGAGAGAAACTGGATATTTGGAGTGGTTTGCAGTAAATTTTTACCCATTAGTCAGGTATTGAGAAAAATGTGTTTCTCGAAATATATGACTAGGTGGATTAATTTATTGTGTTGACTCAACATTTGTTGAGCTGCTACACCAGTGTATTTCTTCCACTGGAGGCATGTGGCAATATCTGGAGACATTGCTAGTTGACACAAGCAGGGTGGGGGGTGTTATTGTCGCCTAGTGTTTTGAGAGCATGCACCCTGCTCCCTCATACAGGACAGCTCCCCTGGACAAAGAATTTTCCATCCCATGCTTGTGAAACTCTCCTCTATAATATGCTTAGTCCACACAATGCCAAGATGAATAAGCCCCTGCCCTCAAAGGGCTCACAACCAAGATGTAATTTTGCAATCACATTTATCCTTGTTAAACTGACATAGAATTGTAATGGCTATTTCTACCGGTTCCAAATATAGGATGTGTGAAGGACATCTCCCTTTCCCAGCTGTTCACCATGTTCTCCTGTTGCCTTTGGAGATGATACTGTAAATAAAGAGGAGATGGAACATGCAAATACAGAGGGAAGACAAGGTCATTTTTTATTGGCTCTGCAATGACTGTGCATTGATGGTGGTTTTATCCAAACATTTATAATGTGTGGGAGACTGTTCAAACAGTTAGGCAGCTGGTCAATTTTCTAATGAGTGAGGCATCATGAGTTTGGAAAGGAGAAGTCTAATTGTCTCTGACAGGTGTAGGGCATGCAGGATACATCTCAGGTGTTTCCATGGAATTAATTACCAAAAGTTCAACGTGCAGGGCAGTTGGGGTTCGGGGGGGAGGTGTATAAGAGATAGGCAAATGAGGGGAGAAATGCTGCAATGAGAATTAGGGTCTAGGTAAAAAAGGGGGAAGAAGAGATTCCAGTTGGTCGAATCAGGGAAGGTTTTCTGAAGGTGACAGGACTCTGGCAATCTTTGAGAGTGCAAAGGATTTAAGGTCAAATGGAAGGACATTCAAGGAAAAAAAAATTATGTGGACCAAAGCACAGGGTACGTCACAAATGACACATGAAAAGGGAATACAGATCAGGTATAGATTGAGAAAGGGGGGTAACCAAGGGAAACGAAGCCGAATACAGCATGGTCTTGGATGACAGATGTGGACACTCATCTGCATCATGCATGTGTGCATAGGAGGCATGGATATGAATCTGTGTTGTATACACACCCTTCTAAGGAAGCAGCTGCAAGCAGCAGCCATCACCTCTCCCCAAAGCTTCCCTTGGTGAGAGGAAACCCAAGGCTATGAGTCAGTGACTCAAGACTCTGGCATGCAGGAGAAACTTCATGTTCTTCTGTTCCCTTAAACAGGAAGCTTTCAACATGATCGAGGCCAACTCTCAAGATATAATATTCCCACATTGTTTCAGGTGTCTATTATTATGGTTTAGGGAGTCCTAAACAAAATGATAAAAAGGTGTTTTAAGTAGCTCTAACTGGGCAGAGAACAAGCAGAAATGTAACAGTCTATAATCCATACAAGTTACATGTTCAACTTAAATATTTATGCATGTATTTCAAAGGCTGGCAATGTGGAAGATAACCAAAAATACATTAAGTAAACCTGCATTATCACCTTGTGGGGAAAAAGAAAAAGGAATACATGCATATCTTAGTATAGAACTATGCTGTCTGTGGAAGGCACAAAAGAAACTGATCAAGACTAGTAGCTACCAGGGATAAAAAATCAGAGGCCAGAGATCACAGGTGGAAAGTCTTATTTTTATCTGTATATCATTGATAACTTTTGAATTTTTAAAACATGTTAACATATTCAGTAATAAATATATTAATTTAAAAAGAAAGATCACCAGTGCAAAAAACCTTACAAGAAAAATCAGCCAAACTCCTTTGGGAGCCCATGTAAACTAATGTTTAAAAGCATAGATTCAAGTTAGTTTTCAAGATTGGAACTGCTCTTCTGTCAATGGACAGGCATGGGACCCTGGGCAATGAATTTAATCTCTCGGAGATTATGTATTTTATGTGCAACAAAGACTGTAGTCATACCTGTCCCAAAGGGTATCAGTTTTAAGCATTAAATGAGATAGTATTCATAAAGCCTCTAGCCCATGCCTCAAACATAAGTATTGCTGCAGTCCAGACAACCACATTCAAAAATAAATAATGTAATGTGACTGGTACATCTACTGGTAGAATCTTGGCTGGTGATTCAAATCAGATCAATTTCAAGAGAGGCTTTCACAACATTAGCAAGTGCACTTGCTATTAATCCCCATCCTGTGCAGCAGAAGAGAAATGGCCCCACATGTCCCATTCATAATGACACCACAGGAAACCCAATACAAATTACCCAGTGCTGGCAGAAACATTGCAGGGAAGGGCTCCTTCCTTTTTAAAACATGGGAATTAATCCATTGATCACTGTGAAATTAGATTCTGCATTTAAACTTCCTGCCAGAAGCTTCATTCTGTGAGGAGGCTTTTCTGTAAGCAATCCTTGGTAGGAACTGAGTTACTATGATAAAAAGGGTGTGTCCAAAGAAAGCTCAGGTTTACATTTCCATGCAAAAGTTTCATATAATTTTCCCATGAGAACAAAGAGTCAAGAGTTAAACAAAGAGAGGAAAGGAAGAGCTTTGAGTGATCTGAAATAAAGAACAGGTGTACTAAGGTGTGGTGGATGTTCACTGACCTTCATTTCAAGTAAACATTGCGTGCCTCACTTTATCTTTTCACTCTTACACAATTGCACTCCCAAGGGATGCACATTGGTTACTTTAGTGATGACAGTGACATTTCCCATTGTGTAATACCATGTTTTCCAACCTCACACCCAGAGGTCTTTAAGTTATACTTACCTGATTTTCAGGTTATGCATTCAACCATCACTGTTTTCACAAATGCTTTCTTTCCTTCTCTCTCTCTCCCCCCTCCCTTTCTCTCTCCCCCTTCCTTCCCCTTCATCAGATATTTACTAAGTGCTGGCCTTTAACAGACATTCCTCTGCACCCAGGGGAGAGAGGGGTTAGTGAGACACAGTGGAATGAGGACAATAATTTCACGGTGCTTACATTCTAGTTGGCAGAAATAGGTAATCAGTAATTAAGCAAATAAATAAATTATCTTAAAGAGCAGTGCGTACTAATGAGAGAAAAAGACTCCTAGAGAGGATCTCCCTCAGTTAGGATGGACAAGGAGGGCTGCTTTGACACCTGGATAAGAAAGACCTAGCACTTGAAAGAAAGAGGAATGCAGACAAAGTTGGGACAAAAGCAAAGACCCGGAGTCCAGAATGAACTCAGGTGTGTTCAAGGACGAGAAGGAAGATAGTATGGCTAGACATGGTGTGGAATGTGAGGAATGTGAAGGGGCTAGGTCTTACAAAGCCTGCAGATCAAGGCAGGGGTTTGGATTATATTCTAAAGGCAGACAGAAGGCATAAAATGTGTTTATATGATATCCTTTTTCAAGATATCCCTTCTTAGGGTTCACCTTTTCCTAGGTACTTTAGAGGCGAGCTAGTTATTTCACATTAGTTAAATATTAACCTGGTTATTAATATTAATTTACTTAATCCCAATTCAAATTCTGATTCCTGAATAGGTAATAGCTAACTTTAAAAGTAACACCTACCTCTTCCCATCAGCAAAATTAATAGAAACAGTTTCATCCAGAATCACTCTCCCTATGCAAAGCTGAGGCATATTTTGGAGGCTTTTAACTGTCTTATTTTATTGACTAAAGTTGATGTTTCATAAACAACCTTTTAAAACAGTCCTCCAAATACGATGGAATTATGCATCTCCTGGTGAATGGCCAGCTTGTGTCGAAATTAATCCAAGATGGGAAGGTGGCAAACTGTCAATATTTTAACAAATGACGTCTCAGGCATTATGGCATTCCCTCCCATCACTTCTGGACTAATAACATTTTGCTTTATGATCTCTTCATGGGGGCAGGGCAGAGGTTCATCTGCTTGAGAGACACATAAAACCCTCATCCTCATTTTTCAGGCACACATGCTGTAGGTCCCCAGAGCTCCATTAAAATGGCTGCATAATCTTTGGAAATTGATTCCAAGAAAACAGATGCCAGTTTTTCTAGATGCAAGGACACTTTTGCCCTGCTGAATCTCCTTACACCTTCATTAGAAAACAAATATTTGGCTTTGTATCAGCTGGTCGCTAACCTTGGTGAGATTGTGAGAGCTAAACTTTTAATTCCTGAGCTTGGATGTCCAGAGCCCTGGAAAAGGACCATTTACTCCCCTTCGGGTACCTCCAGTTTGTGTTCCAAACAGAGAATGAAAATGGGCTGGTGATAAAGACTTCATTTCCTAGCTCCAACTCTAAGCCCTTTATTTTCAGACTGCATGAGGATTCCCCACTGTTTATACAGTTTTCGGGATCATAATTTATTAGGAGGTAAAGATGATTGATTTTTAAGGTAGTATATTTAAAATCAAGCTTTAGAAATTGAGGAAGGGGGTGCAGGGACCCAAACAAGGCCCTAATCTGTTAGCAAGTTCCTGGGTTAGACCACAAGTCTCCCTTTGAAACACAACCTGGCTTAATGGGCATGATTGCTGGTGTTTTAGATAAAGAAGACAAGAAAGAAAGGAAAGAGGAAACAAAGAAGGGAGGGAAGAATAACAGAAGAAAACAAGGAAAAGTTTAATCAAATTTAATTGAGTAAAAGAAAAGGTGATACTGGAATGCCTAAAAGTGATGACTTGGGCTTTAGAAATTAACTTACCCATTTTTTTTAAATGTATCTTTTCCTTGAATTAGGAGTGACACCAAGACAGCCTTTATGTTTCCCTGTCACAGTTCCTACTTGCTATAATTTAACCACCACTCCATTGTTAGACATTATTTTCTATCCCCATTTATTCACTATTATAGAAAAACACCATATTTTACAGACTACAACTGCCTGATGTTTGCCACAAATCAGTATTCCAGAAGTGGAATTGCTAGATTAAAGGATCTAAACCTTGTAAAAAGATTTTGATACAAATTGACAAATTCTCTTTCTGAAAATGTATAACAATTTACATGTCTCTAGTGATTTGGGGATGACTTTTTCCCTGAACTCTCACCAACACTATGTATCCAGTGATTCTGCTGTGCCCCTCCCCACAGTAATGTGTGCCCACTATCTGTTGATTACAGCACCCCCACTTCCTTGTGGGAAACTCTCTCCACCTGCCTGAACCTAGTTTGGTGGGACTGTTAATCAGATGCCCTGGTTTTCTCAAATCTAAGGGAAGGACTGGACCCAAACTAGCCACACAGAGGCTGAAAGTCGATGCAGTTCACTCTTCTCTCTGAGGGTGTCAGGATAGAACTCAGTGGGGCCTCTGCCTCTGAGGCCCCTGGATTTGCCCTAGTTCCTGCCATTTTTAACCTGGTCATGGCTCTTTCCTTTAATTTACCAGGATCCAAACATCTTTTTCACTTAAGTCACCCAGAGCCTGCTTTTCTTGTTTATAACCAAATAGCCCTACTGATCTGCAGTTAAGTTGAGTAATTTCCTTTTAGTACCTTTACCAAGTGTTCCTACTCTATGTGGCAAATGGAGTCCTGACAGAATGAAGCAGATGGTTTTTAAATTAGAACTTGATACCCTACAAAGTATTTCTTAACACAGTCTCATTCCAAACCTCGGAGGACAAATGTGAGTTCCTCACAAGGACTTGGCAGTTAAAACAAACACACAAACAAACAAACAACAACATGTTATTTAAATCTGCAGTTTTTACTAGCCCTTGGATATACATCACTTTAAAATCTTTATGCATCATCACTTTAAAGAGCATGCTCCACCACAAGTTGGGAAGTTTTTAATTTAGAAAGGTTGTTTACTGTCTCCAATTTGCAATGGGCAGCCATAAAGTACCCCACAAATGAAGTGAACCACTGAACATGGCTGGGCTTTGGTCATAGAAACCTTAGTAATGCACAGTGGAAACACCCAACTGGGTTCTCAGTATTTATTTTTGTTCTTCTCACACCAAAGAAGCAAGACTCGTAGCTTACTATCATTCCTACTAATCCAAGGCAGATCCTCCATCCTTGCATCAGAGGGCTAAACAACAGGTTCAAATCCATAGCTTGAGCACACATTAGTTGTCTGAATTTGGGCAAATCCTTTAATCCTTCTATGCCTCAGACTTTTCAAAATGCTAACAACAAACCCTTGTAGAGATTCAATGAAAAATGTATTCTGAGTTGTTAATATAGAGCCAGGCACAGAACGAATGGTGGGTAATTGGTAGCTTTTGAAGAGCTGTCATCAGAAAGGAATATTTTGATGGTTTTCAAGAGTCCAGAGCATTGTATGGAAGGCTATGCTACATGCAGCCCAAAGAACAGAATTTTCTCTCAAAGGAAGTTGGCTATAGCTGTGACGGCAATGTGATACAATAATGCCACGAGTCTAGTCTCATTTGGCCCTTTCCACTTCACAAAGAGCCCCACATATATTGCCATTTGATTTTCATTCAACCCAGGATGCCAGGCAGGGTGGGCATTACCAACCCCATTCTAGAAATACGCTGCACAGACAGCTTCCTCCCATCTCGATGGTAGCAGTGTTCGGCTGGTTTGGCAAATCGAGCTTTCTACTTTACCCCTGCTCATGGTGTGCAGCATCTTCTCACAGAGAAGGGAAAATCAGTTAGAATAAAACATCTATCTTCTCCCAGTTCTTAGGAGCACATGGAGAAAAGAGTTCTCCTTTCATGTCCCTGCCATTCCAGGTAGTAAGATTTGAACTCTAGACGATGTCACTCCCGCTTCTGCTGGATTCAGGGAAAAATGGGGCACTCCTGCCACTGTTACCAACTGCACAAATGTAAGTTACACATACATGCATGCACACAAATACATATATATATATACACATATATACATACAGGCTATATAGTCTCTAGTGAGCAAGGGCTCTGGGGAACCATTGAAGTAAGGCTAGAGCAATGTCAAGAAAATCAAGAGTTAGAGGCAATGAGCCCTGGCCGGTGTGGCTCAGTGGCTGGGGTGTCATCCCATAAGCGGAAAGGTCGGGAGTATGATTCCCTCTAAGGGTGCAGACCTAGGTTGTGGGTTCAGTCCATGGTCAGGGTGTGTACATGGGACAACAGATAGAAGTTTCTCTCTCATGTCAATGTTTCCCTCCCTCTCTCTCTAAAAATCAATAAGCATGTCCCCGGGTAAGGATAAAAAATATGTTTAAAGAGTTGGAGGCAATGAAATTGGGCCGAATTCCAACTCTCTGATGAACAGCCCAGAATGATATAACATTTTTGAGAAGCAACAAAGTAGAAGATAGAATATGATTTTGAATCTGGATCACTCTGGGACATTTGCATAAGATCACTGAGGCTTGGAGTCTCCATCTATAAAATGAAAACGTTAATTTAAACAACAGGACAATCAGCAGGTCCATGACTAGTTCTCTTTTTTTCCCCTTCCAGTAACTCCCATGTCAACACCCTCTGGGAGTCTTGAGATTGAACAGTGAAGTTGTCAGCTTCCCCTTTCCCCAGATATGTTATCTTGCAGTGATTTCTTTTTGTCCTCCCTAAGTCAGACAAAGACCTGACTTAACTACCACTTCCTTTTTATACAGTGCATGGCATTTGGATAAGACAACTCTCACTTTAATCAAGACACTTATCAAGTACCAACCATATGGCAGACTATCAATCTCATTTATTCAGACATCCTAACAAACAAATCCATATTTTCAGCCATTGCAGGAATAGCAACATTCAGGGCATGAGGGATGAGAGATGAATAGAGACTATACGAACACCTACAACTTGAATTGGTTCAACAGACACAAATATGAACTTACTAGTCAATGAGGCATCAAGAACATCATTTCAACCCAGTGGCTCCCATTTCTCCTAAATACAAAATGCTCATCATCACCATGGTCATCACTGTCATGGTCAGTATGAGGACCCAAGACCCTACAGGAAACGCATTTCTCATATAATTCACAGTCATGTACTTTTGAGAATTGGAAAATAAAGCAGGAACTAATAAAGAAAAGCCAAAATTGTACTTTTTGAAAAAAAATCCTGGGCATAAGAGGATGTGGGAAAAGATGGGAGAGATAGTTTTAAAATCAAGTCCACTATGTGGGCAAAGACACGCTTTGAAATCAAGAATGGAAAAGAAGAAACTGGTCTTTTTTTCTTTTTTTTAGCAACAGAGCTCTGTCTGGGAAATCTTAAGGGTCACAGCATCAAATACCCAGGCAAAGCACTCTCTGAAACACAATGCATATCTAAATTCTCCTTGAATACACATCCTCAAATCCCCTCCCACTTCAGCAGTGGAGGTGGGAGAGCAGATACTGTCCAAAGGAAGGCAGTCAGTAGATGGGAGATGTTGGAATCGGACATGAGAACTCGCCACATCTCTGTCCAGCTGGGAAGGAGAAAAGGAGGCCTTGGGGAGTAATTAACTGTCATGCATAAGATTAATTGACGACCCTCCAGTTTTGCCCTAAACACAGATGTATTGGGAGCAGGACACAACCTTGAATATTAAAGGTGAGGGGAGAACAGTTATTTCTGGATCAGTGCAAACTGAATATGCAGAATTGTGGGCGATGTCAAAACGCATGCAGTGCAGCTGGCAAAAACCATATATCATCACGCCCTTCCATGAAGTGGCTTGTCAGAAACCAGCCAAGGACTTAAATTAGGATCCAGTTTTTGCTGAGAAGATTCTTTGTAACAACTGGTCCACAAGATGCCAGTCATCCTGCCACGTAGGTTTGGACAGACTCCTGCTATGTTTCCATTTCTCTATTTGGATAGAGGCTAGCAGGGAAATTTGTAATGTTCATATCTGTAATAGTAGCAGATTATGCTTGCAGATTCAGAGCCAGCTTGGTACTCTACCTCTGACCCAAGAGTATGTTTCATGGGAGAAAGACACTAGTTTACCCTAGAAGATCTCAGTGTACAGACAATAGGGCTCTGTCCCAAAATAACACCCCCATCATAATCCATTGTTTACCTGTCCTCTATGGCTGGGCAGTTCTCTGCTGCTGTAAAGTTCTCTACTAGGTATTCAAAGAAATATTGTTTCGTATATGCATTTTTTATCTAGGTTATCTAACTCCAGGGGATACGAGTAAAAAAATAAGATTGTTTATTTTACTCCCAAATGATTGGTTGTGAATTATCAAAATCCTTACAATAAACAGGTTGTCTTCTAGTGTCCTTTTCAGTAAAAAAAAAAAAAGTGTCTTTTTCAATTCCATGAAACTATTGCATTTTATTTATGAACTAGTCACTGCAAAGTCTAGGGTTATAAAAATGAATGACTCATTCTTGAGGAGCTCTTACTCTGAAACTATAGATACTTTAAACATATGTATTAAAGTATACATATAAAAATAATCATGATAACAACAAAGCAACAGGTACCTTTTCTTGAGTACTATGAAGTATTTTAGAGTCATCATTATTATCCTCACAACTATGTGACATAGGTCTGAAGCCTGTGTTTGTTTTACAGATGAAGAAACTGAGGCTTAAACAGGTTATTGTAGTCATCTAAAGTCACATGTTTAGTGCCAGGAAGAGATGAAATTTGAACCAGGAAGTTTAAATATAGGACTCAACAATTTCTGTAGAGGTATTTCTATAAAAGTATGAAAAGAATACTAGTTATTTGGGAGAATCCAGGAACATTTTACAAAGCTAACATTTGAGCTGGGTATTAAAGGACAGAGCAGAATTTTCCCAGGTAGAAATTAGGATGGCTGGGGTCTTCAGGTGGATGGATTCAAGAAGAAGAAAACAGTAGATGCAAGTATGTTTAAGAATAACAGCAGTTCATCCCTGGCCAGGTGGCTCTTTTGGTTGGAGCATCATCCCATGTACCAAAAGGTTGCAGTTGTAATTCCTGGTAATGGCACATACCAAGTTGCAGGCTCAAACTCCAGTCAAGATACCCACAGGAGGCAACCCATTGATGTTTCTCTGTCACACTGATGTTTCTCTCTCTTCCTCTCTCTAAAATCAATAAAAACATATCCCCGGGTAAAGATTAAAAAAAAATAAAACACTGAGGACTTCCAGCCAAGGTGGAGGCATAGGTAGATAGATATGCTTTGTCTCCTTGCACAACCTAAAGAAGGACAATAACAAATTTAAAAACAAAAAACAAGCAGAACTGACCAAAAATTGAATAGTATGGAAGACTGACAACCAAGGAGTTAAAGCAGAAACATTCATTCAGACTGGTATGAGGGACAGAGGTGGGCAGCCAGGGCAGAGAGGACTTACAGCAAGGTCAAGGCTGGAGGACCAGGGTAGGAAAGATAGTGGCTGGCAGACTGGGTGAGGTGGTAGCTGGTGGAGTGGGTGGTCCCACACTAATGTGCAGATAAACTGGGAGGAACAACTGGGGAGTGAGACAGACTGAGCAACCTAGGGTTCCAGCATGGAGAAATAAAGTCTCAAAACCTCTGACTGAAAAAACATGTGGGGGTTGAGGTGGTGGGGGAAACTCCCAGCCTCACAGGAGAGTTTGTTGGAGAGACCCACAGGGTCCTAGAATGTACACAAACCCACCCACCTTGAAATCAGCACCACAAAGGCCTAATTTGATTGTTGGTAGCGGGGGAAGTGACTGAAAGACTGTGGAGAGCCAAACAAGTGGCATTGTTCCTTATTAGACCATTCCCCCACATACAGTGCTTTAATGCAGCAATGCAGGTTGCCCTACCCTAGCAAACATAAGGCTCCACCCCTTACTACATAACAGGTGCATCAAGACAACAAAAAATGGCCCAAACGAAAGAACAGGGTGAAGTTCCAGAAAAAAATACAACTTAAGCAATGAAGAGATAGCTAACCTATCCGATGCAGAGTTCAAGATACTAGACTTTCCAACAGAGGAAGAAGTGAAGGCTATGAAAAGAAAAATGTACAGGGAGCCAAAAGTGATGGGAAGGAAACCAGCACTCAAATCAATGATTTGGAGAAGAAGGAAGAAAGAAACATTCAACCAGAACAGAATGAAAGCAAAAAGAATTTGAAAAACTCAAGAGTGGCTTGGGAACCTCCAGGACAACTTTAAATGTTCCAGTATCAGAATCATAGGGGTGCCAGAAGGAGAAAAGGAAGAGCAAGAAATTCAAAACTTATTTGAAAACATAACGAAGGAGAACTTCCCTAATCTGGCAAAGGAAATAGACTTTTAGGAAGTCCAGGAAGCTCAGAGAGTCCCAAAGAAGTTGGACCCAAGGAAGCACACACGAAGGCACATCATAATTACATTACCCAAGATTAAAGATAAGGAGAGAATCTTAAAAGCAGCAACAGACAGCTACCTACAAAGGAGTTCCCATAAGACTATCAGCTTATTTCTCAAAAGAAACCTTGCAGGCAAGAAGGGACTGGAAAGAAGTATTCCAAGTCATGAAAGGCAAGGACCTACATCCAAGCTTACCCTATCCAGCAAAGCTTTCATTTAGAATGGGAGGGCAGATAAAGTACTTCCCAGATAAGGTCAAGTTAAAGGAGTTCATCATCACCAAGCCCTTATTATATGAAATGTTAAAGGGACTTGTTAAAGAAAAAGGAGAAAATCAAAACAGTGAAATGACAATGAACTCACAACTACCAACAACTGATCCTAAAAACAAAAATGAATTCAGCAAACAACTAGAACAGGAACAGAATCACAAAAATGGAGATCACATGGAGGGTTATCAGCAGGGGAGCAGGAGCGGGGGGATGGGACAAAAGGTACAGGGAACAAGTAGCATGAATGCTGGGTAGAAAATAGACAGGAGAAGATTAAGAATAGTATAGGAAATGTAGTAGCTAAATAACTTATATGTACAACCCATGGACAAGAACCAAGGTGGGGGAATGTGGGTGAAAGAGGGTGTGCAGAGAGGAGGGGAATAAAGGGGGAAAATGAGACAACTGTAATAGCATAATCAATAAAATATATTTTAAAAAAGAAAAGACTAACACTAGTTCAGTGTAGTGGAGACATGGAGAAAAGCAAAGGAAAAGCAGGGGAGGGTATTCAGAAATGGAATTAGACAAGGCAGACAGATTAAAGAAATAATTTGGTCTAATTCTGTAGGCATAGAGGATAATGGGCAGATTATGATCAGTAAAAAGGCTCTGTTGGGAGGAAATTATCCTTTCTAAGCAGAGGTTCATAAATGGCTGGTCTCAAGGGGTGACTTGGAAACAGTGTAGACAGCCAAGGAAGCTGACAGCCATATTAGTTTAAGTTTTAGACTCTAAGGGAAAAAAACCTGGGACCAAAATGGGAGGACTCTAAATCTTAGACTCGTGTGTTTGGTTTTGATGCTGTACTCATCTGGGAGATTCTGAAGGTGATTTCAGAAGAGTGACATCAGTTCTGTGCCTGAGGAAGATAGCCTGGCAGATGAGAGCTCACAGATTCATCAGGAGAGAAAGAGTCAAGAAAATTAAGCCTTTTATGTCTCTACCCCCTCACCCCCTCATCTATGAAGTGTAGATAATCAAATGATTGATCTCATACAGTCCTAGTGAGGATAGAAAAAAAAGAAAGTAATGCTTTGGCAATTTTGCTTGTTACATAGCAAGTCATTAATATATGTTCCTTCCTTCCTTCCTTCCTTCCTTCCTTCTTTCCTTCCTTCCTTCCTTCCTTTCCTTCCATTTCTCCTCTCTCCCTTCTCTCCTTTCCTCCCTCTCTCCCTCCTTCTTTTCTTTCTTCACAAATTATTGATACCCGTGCCAAACTTATTCTGCTCTTACTATTATTACCAATTCTTTGTTTTTTGTTTTTCTTCTCTTACTTCTCCTCCTCCTCCTTATTACAATGAAAATAATGGTTATTATTGTTGATGTTTTGGGGACTTACAAGACTATACAGGAGTGGAGAGCGGTGAGAAACACTTCAAAGAAAGACAGTCTGTGGTGTCAGATTATATGGACTAGACACTGACAAACAAAGCGGTGGTGAGGCACAGTGACGGGCATGCTGAGAGCACACCTATGCACGTGTGTCTGATTCCTGCTGCTAGAGCACATTTGTAAACATCCCTGGGACATAACATAGAACACTGTGAACTAGAAGGATGCTTCTAAATGGAAAATTATTTCGCTGTGTTAAATATGATCTCAGTGCGAGGCTAGACCTGCTGGTTGAAGGACTGGGGGATGAATAAAAGCCAGTAGAGGGAAGGTGATTGATTGTCCTTCCAGCCTCTGGAAGACTGGGAAACTTCAAAACCTCCACAAGAAACTCTGGGAAGTCTCAGGAGGTCAGTTCAGATGCATATGGTAAGGAGAGTAGAAACAGAGTGCCAGTGTATGTGTCATGAATGGTACCCTACACAGCTTCTTAGGTAGACAACTTCCTCAGTGGACGGGGGGTGTGGCTTTCACTAAGTGGCTCAAAAGCAGCAGGAGCACAGGCTGAGAGAGGACACCGAGGGCTGGTTATTTCTGGGTTCCCTCAATTACAGTGGGGCACATTATAGAAGGCCAATTACCATGGCCTTAAAGAGCAATGGTAACGTGGTCTGTGCCTTGAGGAGTTAATTCCCTATAGAAGACAACTCTCTGGCTCTGCAATCAGATCTATATGTCCAAAATGACTGAATGTGTATAGCAATTTGCAAATCACACTGGGTCTCCTCCACTTCTCTTTTCCTAATTTCCATCTTTCCCAGCAGCCCTTGTTTTCCATGCTGGGATCTCATTGAACCTGACTCCCCAACAGTGCCAGGGTTGGGTCATGTGACCTAGCCTAAGCCACTGAGACCATTGTATCGTCTTGCCTTCACTGACTGGCTCTCCTTTGACCATGGAAAGGAAAATGGCAGAGTCATGGTCTTGGAACTTTTACCCAGAGTGATGAGACGAATGTGCACTAACTTACCCTAAAAAGTGTGGTGTATTGATATGAGGCCAGCAGGGTTGCTACCTGATCACAAAGCTGACATTCAAAGTGGTTGAAGTGGAGAGAACCACCATCAGCAGCTCTGTCTGTCCCAATACCAGTTGCCTCTTGCTGAGGTACTAAGCACCCCCCATTCATGAACTTTTAAATTCTTTCCTAGACCTCCCCTCTCCCAAATTAAAACCTGTCATTCTCATTTGCTAACAGACGAGGTACCTGAGGCTTAGAGAGGTTGGCATTGTACCAAAGGTTTCCTATCTAAGAATGGATTGTGGAGCTAGAATTTGAAGCCAGGCTAGAACTGGCTAACTCAGATTCCCGATTCCTCAGCACTGTGCTCATTGGTACATGAATTCTCACAGTGGGAAGGGGACATGGATGAGAGAAAGGGACTCATCACCAAATCCCTCTGCTCCTCCCCTCCGTACAAAGACCAAATTCAAAAGTTGATGTCTAACTGTTAAAGATGGGAGTACTGACAATAAGCAAGGCCATCTCAGAGTTATCATTCCTTTTACCCAAAGTGTCATACTAATATGTAGATGAGCAAAATATAGACAATGATGGTCCCCATAGTTCATGGGAACTGGACAAGAGAGGATAGCTCTGGAAATGGGGGGCATCCATCTCCCAAATTCAGTCATGGGTATTCATCAAGGGCAGAAGGCTAAATGGAGCCTCTCGTCCAATCTACAAAACATCATCCCTGATCCAAAGATCTCCTACCATTGTGCTTTGACTGGACTCTGAATATTTCCCATGCCTGCCTTTCAACTCAATGACTTGCCTGTAAAGAAAAACATGCTCAGGGCCTGAATGCAGTGTTCTCTACCTTACCCAAGGTTGAACATTAAGCATCTGTGAAGTTTCCTTTTTAATTATAATATGTGTTTTTTATTGAAGATATGCATACATGAGCACTCATGTTTCCTTATCCTACTCATGAATATTTCTGGAGAAGACTTAGTCATTGTGAAAGTGACATAATCCCATGGACTTCATCATAAATATTCTTCTATAAACAGATCAGCAGACTCTCTGGTTTCCTGTATAATCAAGACATTTTCAATAGAACAAACCTATAAAGTCAAGTTCAAACACTTCTAAAAAGAGAAAGACCACTGGTGGAATTTGAATCATTTTCCCTGGACAACAGACTATCAAAACAAACCTGAATAACTATCACAATATCCTGCAGTACATGTAATTAATGCATTGCAGTGGCAATTTCCCAACATCATTTTCAATAAAGCAAAAGATTTCTTTCTTCACTAAGGAGTAAATAAATATTAAAATTCTCTTTTTGGTAATCATTCTAACTGGGGCAATTATCCATGAGGACTACTCACCATGGACTCAATTTGACACTAATTATTGTTAGCAATGCCATTTGGTAGTTTCCATGGGCTTCTGGCCTCTGCAGGCATGAAAACTAATTCTGGTCCTAAGGTTGCTTGTTTCAAAATTCCACAATATCAGTTCAGAACTTAGAGAGCAGGAAAATCCCCAGGTCTTCCTTTGACATATGATTCTGTGTCTACCAAGAAGAACTTATTTCATCCACATGAGTGACACTGAAAAGTGCAGGGCAGCTTGACAAAAGTTGCATGTGCTGAGCTGTAGTGGAGTCAGGTATACTGGCTTATGCTTCTCTCATCCTGTGTACCACTCTATGCCTCGGCACCAACGACTCCAACTATCACACTCTTCTCTCCTTCCTTCATCTTTCTCTTCATCAGTCTGCCAAGGGCCATTCCATCAATCCATTGTTACAGCAGCAGGAGTGCTGGGACTTTTCTACTCTCTGCCACGGATGGAAAAGCCATTCTGATAAACTCTCCCTAAATGATCCCAGCTTCTGTGAACCTAAAGAGTGCTTTTAAAGACATACCCCTTGGTCTTCATTATTTTGCAGCTTGTCACAGCACTTGATGTTATAGTGGAAGAGCAAAGAAGCACACCCCAGGGTTCAGATCACTCCTGGACTTATATGCCTGAAATTGTTACAGTCAACCACCAGTGCACATTAAAGAGAACCTGTCTTAATTTTTGTTTCTTTCTTTTTCTTTTCTCTTCACACATAAAGCTTTTCAAGGGTGTTGTGCTACTTAACAAATGACAGAAACCTTCAGCAGTCCTGCCAGGTACTGGCAATGAATTGTTTCTCTGTTTTTAATAGGCTGGGACAATGAGGCACATGTTTCTCTGTGCCCAGATTTGGAGTTTCTCCAACCTTTCAACTTTATTGCCCAACAGAGTATCCAACTGCGTTTGTGGGAGGGATTGAGACCATTAAAATTCATTTGGTACTGAGTATCCAGAGGAATACACAAGCTTTCATCCTACTGGCTTCTCCATCACATGGAATCCAAAAGACTGCTATTTCTTAGGGAGTCAGTGAACAAATGAATGTGTTGTCATTTCTGCATGCTGTCCCTCCCCTGTTCCTGTCTGAGACCAAAGACAAGATTCTCAGTGGGGGGCTTAACCAGGTCAGGGACTCTGCATGTTGTCAAGAATAAGAGCAGACCTACATGAGGATACTGGGAATTGGCTTCTATGGCATCACATGTGACCTCCCATGAACAAAAGCAGTTCACATCTTAAAAACACTTCACCTTGAGGCTACTGAAAAGCCAGCTTTCAGAAACACTTGCAGAAAACAAAAATGGTTCTGTTATGATTGTTCAATGCCAGTGACATGAGACAGAGGAGCCAATAAAAATAAATCTTTATAACAAGAAAGAGAGAATACATATATTTCCACTCTTTTCTTTCTCTGTTTTTTAAAAGATTTTATTTATTTTAGACAGAAGGGGAGAGAGGGAGAAAGAGAAGGAGAGAAATATCAATGAAAGAGAAACATCGATCAGTTGTTTCTTGCATGTACCCCGACCAGGACAGAACCTGTAAGCCAGGCATGTGTGCTGACAGGGAATCCAATCAGTGACTTTCGCTTTTCAGGACGATGCCCAACCCACTGAGCCACATCGGTCAAGACACTGTCCTTTCTCTATTGACTCTTGCTAGAGAGCTCAGGAAATAGGAAGGCAGAGTCAGAAGCTTTCAATTACTTGGGGCATCCACAGGAAACCTACACCCATGCAGCTACCTCAGGCATAGCAACAGGCATATCCTGAGTCACATGCAGCCAATCATGGGAGGCTGGCCATCTCCACATTTGCCTTTGAGTAAGCATTCCATCATTCATTATGAGTTTCCCTCATTTGTAGAGTTACAGTTTATTATATATTTCCTTGAATCTGGCTTCTCCCAATTTTTATTTTATTTATTCATTTGTTTGTTTATTTATTTGTTGTTGTTCAAGTACAGTTGTCTTCATTTTCCACCCACTACTGCCTCTCATCCCAGCCATCCCCACTTCTCTCTCCTGATCCCACCCCTCTTGGTTTTGTCCATGTGTCCTTTATAGTTGTTCCTGAAAACCCTTCCCCCCTTTCCCCCATTAGTCCCTCCCACCTCCCCTCTGGTTACCGACAGTTTCTTCTTAATTTCAATGTCTCCAGTTATATTTTACTTACTTCTTTGTTTTCTTGATTAGGTTTCAGTTAAAGGTAAAATCATTTGGTATTACCGCCTGGCTTATTTCACTTAGCATATTGATCTCCAGTTCCATCCATGCTGCTGCAAAGGGTAGGAGCTCCTTCTTTCTTTCTGCTGCATAGAATTCCATTGTGTAAATGTACCATAGTTTTTTGATCCATTCATTTAATGATGGGTACCTAGGTTGCTTCCAACACTTGGCTATTGTAAATTGTGCTGCTATGAACATTGGGGTGAAAAGTTTTTTTTTTTGGATTGGTGTTTCAGGGTTCTTAGGATATAATCCCAGCAGTGGAATTCCTGGGATTATATTCAAAAGGCAGTTCCATTTTTAGTTTTCTGGCTTCTCCCAATTTTTAAAGGGAAAGTTTTCTTTTTAATTAACTGATTTATTATTTTAATGTTCACTTGAGGATGATATACTCATTGATTTTAGAGAAAGAAAGCAAGAGAAAAATATCAGTCAGATGCCTCCCATCTATACCCCAGCTGGCAATCAAAAACAAAACCTAGGGATGTACCCTGACCAGGAATCAAACCCACGAACTTTGGGTGTTTGGAACAATGCTTCAACCAACTAAGCCACTTGGCCAGGACTGGCTTCTCCTATATTTTAAATCTGTTGGCCATCCCTGAAGAAAACCTTTCCCAGAGGATCTTTATTGAAAGATCCTCTTTGTATAAAGGTCTTGGAAAACTAAAAAGCAAACACAACCTCTGTCGCTTCTTTGAAACAAAATCAGTCCTATCTCAAGGTCAGTGCTAGATTACAAAATCTCATCCAAGGGAATGGTGCCATTTTGAAGAGTAACCTTGAGTATATCCTTAAACTAAAATCTTGTGAAGTAGAAACTCGATGGCTATTTAGTAATGAGAAACCAGATCTGAGATCTAAGGTATATGAAATTAACAATATTAATGATAACAATAATAAGCACCTTCTTATTATTATTAGTCATTATTATAAATGATAAATGTCTTCTTTAAATTTAATTGACAGACTAAAGTATGGCAAAGAATTCATTCTATGAAGCTAGGGCAAGAGTGTTATGATATAAAGGAATTGCAAATGCAATGGGTTATAATGACCTTGGCATGTTTTAGGATGAATAAGACAGAGAGAATGGCTTGAGCAGAGTGAAGAGGAAACAAACTGCTGGGAACATGAGGACTTGGAGGTGAGGTAGCAACAAGATGTCATTAGACCTTATGAACTGCAGTCATTTTTTTTCTAAGCATAATGGAGCATCAGTAGAGAATTTTAAGTAGGGGATTAACTAAATTGATTTATAGTTTTTAATGAAGATTTTTATTACTGTGGTGAAAAAAATAATAAAACATGCCATCTTAATCATTTTTAGTATACAGTTTAGTATTGTTACATATATATATATAACAGATCTCCAGAAATTTTTCATTTTGGAAAAGTAAAACTACATCTATTAAATGAAAACTTCCCTTTTTCTCTTTCCCCAGCCTCTAATAACTACCATTTTATTTTCTGTTTTTATGAATTTGACTCTTCCCAATTAATCACATAAGTGGATTCATACAGTATTTGTCTTTTTGTGACTGGCTTATTTCACTTAACATAATGTCCTCATGGTTCATCTATGCTCTAGCACAGTAATTTTCAACCAGTGTGCCTCGAGAAGCACACTGGTGTGCTGCAATAATTTTTAAAACATGTAATACCTGACTATTTAATCAAGGGCACTGACATCTTTTCCTATACACAATCAAATTTAAAAAAAAATGACAGCAGCCAACACTACAGTAGCTGTCCTGTGTGAATTTTATCAGATCAACAAAAATATGTTTTTTGGTGTGTGGCAGAATTTTAGTAATTAGTTTATGTGTGTGTGTGTCATGAGATGAAAAAGGTTGAGAATTGCTGGTCTAGCATTTAAAAAGATTTCCTTCTTTTTTTAAGGCAGAATAATATTCCATTACATGTATATGCCACATTTTGTTATCCATCTGTCCAGTGGTGGGCACTTGAGTTGCATCTACCTCTTGGCTATTGTGTATAGTGCTGCTATGAATCATGGGTATGTAATAGACTTATATTCAATATTTTATACAATGTGGGCTATTATGTGGATAGGGGATTGGAAGGGGGCAAACTCAGGTCCTGGGTAGTCTAGGAAGGAAGCTGTTGCTGTAGTATGATGGGCAACAGTGGTGTCTTGAGCTAAGGTGTGCCAGTGAAAACACTGAAAAGTGGAAAAACAGAGGATGAACCTCAAAGGCAGGGTTTGAGTGATGTGTTGACAACTGAATGGGGTGGATGAAAAAGGGGAAGAATGCAAGTATAAGATCTACAAAACAATCAGCTCAGTGCCTGGCATATAGTAATCCTTCAATAAAGCTTAGCTGTTTGTATTATTACCCTAATCCTAATTGCCCTTTATTATTCTTTATACTGGCAAATGCAACATAAGAAGCAAGGCTAGACTGTATTATATCTCATTGATGTCACAAGGTTATAGACAGTTTCCACTTGGCCCTAACCCATCTTTGTTATCAAAGCTGAAATCTTGGTCCTGATTTGGGTACTGCCTTCTTCTAGTTTTCTGCATGTTCATTGTCTTTCCTGCAGCTATTTATGCCCGAAGACCTGACTTTTCCTTTCAGCTCCCCTTCCTTCTCTGCCTGCTGTTTTCATACCACTTCTTCCCCTCCATTCTCTGTCCTCACCACATGGCTTGCTCTTATATCTTGCACCTGAAAGAATTTGTGTTTGTTCCCCCCATCCTGTTGTTTGTAAGCGCCAACACCAGTGCCACCACTCTTCCATGTCATCCTTGAGTTAACTCTTCATCATCCCTTCCATTGTCAGCTCAACTATCACTTTCCAGTAGAACATATCTTGACATGGTCAAAAATTTAATTGTATTTATTGAGGCTATATTGGTTAATAAAATTATATATAGATGGCCAATAGAAATATAAAAAGATGCTCACCATCACTAATCATCAGAGAAATGCAAACTAAAACCACAATGAGATATTACCTCATACCTGTCAGAATGGCTACTATCAATAAATCAACAAACTACATGTTGGCAAGCATGTGGAGAAAAGGGAGCTCTCATGCACTGTTTTGGGGAATGCAGACTGGTGCAGCCACAGTGGCAAGCAGTATGGAGTTACCTCAAAAAATTAAAACTGGAACTGTCCTATGACCCAATGATTCTGCTTCTGGGAGTCACATATGCAGAAACCTGAAACACTAATTTGAGAGCATACATGCACCCCTGTTTTTCCATTGCAGCGTTATTTACAACAGCTAAGATTTGTCTACAGCCCAAGTGCCCATCAGTAAATGAGCAGATAAAAAATGCTATGGTATATTTACACCATGGAATACTACTTGGCTATAACAAAGAAGGAAATCTTACCTTTTGCATCAGCATGGATGGACCTGGAGAGTATCATGCTAAGTGAAATAAGCCAGTCAGACCTATTCAACTTTAAGTGTGATTTCTGTGCAATCTGCTTTCCTAGGGCCATGTACCTTTTCTTTAGGACACTTATTTCAGATGGTAATATAGAGGTTTTAGTGATTATTTATTTGACTATCATTCGATTTCCCTCTGAACTAACTTCCTCTCCTAACCCCACTCAACTGTATGCTTCCAGGCGACTAATTCTCTGTCAGTTTTTAACCATCATTTAACACCAGCACCAACACAGTGCCCCAACACTTCTAAGGCCTTTGACATATTTAAAACCCATGAATGAGTTTCCAGAACTATCACCACCAAGAAATGCTCCTGTAATACTATTGTGTTTGTAATTTTTCCCTTCACTAAACTGTTGTTGAATTTTTAGTCTGTACCTCAAGAGTACCGCCCTTTTCCATTGAGTGTTTCTTGAAGGTCTGTTCTTTCTGTTGATTTAAGTGAGTAGAACTCTTGAGGATTGAATCAATGCCGTATTTATTTTGCATCATTTCTTTTCCTCTTCCTCCTCTTTCCAGACATATGTCAACGTGCCGCAATTTCTGCCTTGCTGTGCTGGGCACTGAGCAGGTGCAGAGTAAGCACATGTCTAGGAAAAGCACTAGAGGATGTCTAATATGCTTCCCCACTTGAATTTTATCTGGAATTGTAAAAATTCACGTTCTACTGGATGTAACAGGGGGTTTTGTTTCCAAATGTTTTCCTGTTTGTTAAATAAAAGCTATTTTTTACTAATCATTAAGTTGTGTATTTTTAGATTGTAGATTCTTTTTATTAAACCGAACTCAATTCAGTTATGGATGTCAGAATGAGAATAGGTGTCTATAAGCTTTACATTTCTGCTATTGACTCTGACATAATGAAAGTGATAACTATATAAAAGTGATTGACAATCAACACCTTAAAGCAGTGATTTTCAACCAGTATGCCCTAAGAATTTTTAATACATGCAAAACCTGACTATTTAGTCAGGGGTACTACCCTCTTTTCCCTTAGACTGTCAAATAAAAAAAAAATGACAACAGCCAACACAACAATAGCCACCCAGTGTGAATGAATCAAAATTATACCTATCGTTTGTCAGCTTGGTAAAATATCTAATGTATTTATTTTTGGTATGCCACAGAATTTTAGTAATTAGTTTATGGGTGCCATGAGATGATGAATGTTGAAAATTGCTGTCTTAAAAAATACTTCACATCCACTCACTGAGCAAGAAACCCTACAAGCAGAGCAGAATCTCCAAGTCTGGAGAAGAGAAAAACAATTTGAGTCAACTTTATTTTTAAATAGAAGTGCCAATTGGAAACAATTTATTCTGCTTTTGTAGAATAAGGTTTGCAAGTACATAATCAAGTGCATGTATAGGGAGCTTCCAGAAAAGCAATATGGCAGTGGGGAAATTTATCCTTGTGAGCTCTCACAGTTACCCACCTATCTGCCAATCCGAGTATCAAATAAAACTCAGTGTATTTGAAAAGTAGATAGGTACATCTCAGGCTTAGTTCTGCCTGCATGTTACTTTGTGCCCTCTGCACTTTTCAGTCAGTACCATTTAGTTTCTCATTCATTTAAAGGTTACTGCACAGCATTGCTCACTTTATCACTACTCTCGTAATCTGTGCATCCACAAATCAGTGGAAGCATAAGATTGTGGCAGCAGAGTCAGAAAAGCAAATATATTTATTTCCCAAGTGATCTCTGAAAAAACTAGCTGATAATTTAAGGACAGGGAAATGTGAAGCTGAAGCTGGATGCACCAGCATCTTTGATCCAAAGCAAACAGATTCCAAGCAGGAGGACTGTGAGGCTGCTCAAGATCAGATGTACTTGTGAGAACACTGGTGCTGGCTCTATTTTGCAGGTGTGCAGAACTCCCCGGAGAACTGTGGGTCTTTATCTTGGGGATGCTCTGTGTCACATGAGGCATATGACTACTTTACCTCTGGGCTGTCATTCCACTGAAGGAAGAAAAATATATCAGTGCTTAAATTTTGAAAGATAGAAAGAATGTTAGGTATAAGCAAATAGAAGGCTGCCCTTATAAAATAAGACATGACATTCTTGGGCTCTGCTGTTGAAGGTAATTTTAGGAGAAAAATCTAACTTAAGGAAAGTCCTTCTCTTAGGGTATCATTCCCTTCAATGTGCAGTTTGCCTCAAAGAGGGTTGTGTGGATTGCAAATAATGGTCACAAACTTATCCTATTCCTGTTTGCACATAACTTTTCTGGGTAAGTTTGCTGTTTCTTTCATTACCATGTATCATTCTACCCCTGATCCTGGGATTAGGTATGTGACTTGCTTTGGCCAATTAGATATAAGCAAATATAAGGCAAGCAGAAGTTGGAAAGTGATTCTGTGTTAGAGATTACCCTCTCACTGTACTTGAAACTCTGAGTCTGATGCTTGCCTGCTGACTAAGTCTGAGTTAGATTACTGAGAAGGCCACGCAGAGGATAATTAAAGCACCATTAAAAATCTCCAGCCATGTGAGTAAAGACATTCTAGGCAATCCGCCCCAATGGCATGAACAAGTCCAGGTGTATCTACTTCATGCTGCTGTCACAAAGAAATATGAGCCGATAGTGATTTTGCTTTAAGCAACAAGATGTTGGAATTATTTGTTACGCAGCATAAGCTAACTGTTATGAGTATAAATGTTATAAATGCCTGGGATTCTATAATCTCTCTCATAAAATTTAATCTAGAGAAGTAGAAAAGATATGAAGAAAGACTTTGTAACTATAGAGATGTGGGGGCTGTGCTTACTATCCATTTTTAATCATTATTTTATTGGAAAAGTAATGCAGTCACATGGCAAAAAAGATCAATGAGTGCAAAATGGCATACCATGAATTGTTAGTCTCCTTCTACACTGAAGCCTCAGATGCCCTCTCCTAAACAATTACTCTTATCCTTTCTTTGTCTTCCTTTCCAGAATATATCCAGGCATCCATGTGTGTACATCTTCATGCACAAATATGATCATTCTACATATACTGTTCTCTACCTTTCCATTGTTCCACTTATCTACATCTAAGTCTACATTAACATCTAAGTTGAATCAATATTTGTCATCTTTCCATAGTATTGCATTTACACCCATTTCGTCCTTTAAGTGGCTGCATAATGTTACTATGTACAAGTTGTAGCATGGGATTGTTATAAAGTAGACATAACACCAGATAGTATTTGGATTCAATCTAGAACCAGCAAGAGCTGAATAAAATAGAAAATGAAGAGTCTCTGGTTCATACCTAGAAAGGAAGATGATATAGGTGGTCCATCAAGAGCACCTGTCACCCTAGATGAGGTAACTCTACGTGGGAGCCAGGGAATAATGGCCAAAAATCTAAAGAGGTGAGATACTTAAAAATAGAAATGGCTATATACCTAGGCTTGCCAGCTCAATTTATCCACCATTAATGCACCATCTCTCTCACCTTCTCACCCTCTCTCATAATAGTTAATGTGTATTAAGCACCTCCTATTGTTAAGCATCTCTTATATGCTAAGTTCTTAGATACACAATCTCATGTAGCTCTTAGAGTTGTCTTCTAAGATGGTTTCTATTGCCATCCCATTGTACAGATGAGAAGATTGATACTTACTGAAATTAAATATCTTGCTCAAAGTCTTTAGTGAAGGAGCCAAGACCTGAGCTTCTAATTATATCTATCACTGCTTCAGAAGCATCTTCTTAGGCTTCTCCTAGACTTGCACAGGGCTGACATTCTAAGGCTTGGAGGAGGCATAGCAGGTGGGACAGTGATTTTGATGTCAAATGTCTCTGGGGCCACAATGGATATGTGTCCCTATAGATAGAGCTGCACAGCTTCCCATGGGCTAGAAATATCTAATAGAACCACATTCTTTTTCTATATCCTACTATTGCCTCAGGCCAATGCCTTAAAGGCAATTGAGTTAATTTTAAACTCTAATTAGGTAATATTCTGTTAAAGAAGAAGTAGCCCAACCCATTGCCAGGAAACTAGGAAATCAAAGTTTCATCACTATGAGCCCCCAAAGAGGCTGTGAAAGTCAAGGACCCAGCTCACCTCAGCCAGAATGTAATTCTTGTGAGAGCCAGAGTCTTATCTATCTTGCTCACCACTGTCTCTTCATACCTACAAGGATCACTGTCAAGTATTTAGTGCATCAATCAATGAGTGAATCCAAAACAGAAGGAAAATCCTAAAAGGGGGGTGAAAATCAAGAAGTATTCCTAGAGACAATCAAAAGTCTTAAAGAAGAATCGCTCATTTTTATAAACTTAAAAAACACGACAAATAAATACTTGCACCCAGTATAGCACTCAATAAACACCTATGAAAGGCCAGAGACTTTGACAAATGAGGATCTTGTCTATAAGAAATTTTAACTGGCAAGATACAAAGAGACACATCAGAATGGGCTGTAAACTTTGTCAAGCTGGAGGTCCCAGGGTCAGACTAAAGACTGGAGAGTAAGACCAAAGGCCGTAGCTAGGATGCACCATGCTGGAGCAGCTCTGATAGAAGAGGCTCTACTAGGAAGGGTAGGAAGAAAATACAGAGGTATGGTTGGAGCAGCTCCATGAACCTACATTGGACAACATATAGGAGGCCCCTTCCCAAGGGCTGAAATAAAAGGGCATAATTTTACCAGACAAAGTTGGTTTCATGAACACTGGAGGGGAGAAGAATAATAACACCTTCACATGTGGTCAAGATGTGATCAAATATTGATACCAGTCTTGAAATCTTCCAAGACCCTTATATTCCTGTGTTCAGTGCCTCCTTCTTATGCTTTTCAGTCTCTGCACTGCCACTGCCACTGAGAGCCACTGTTCTGGCACTGCCTCTTACCTTGGTTCTTTTCCACAGTTAGACTCCTTGAGGGAAAAGAGTCTATTACATTCATAAGCACATTATGAATGTAACACATGTGAAAGGTACTGAATTATATTTCTGATGAGGCTGAGCTGTGCAGACATTCTCACCCATTGCTAAGTACTGGATATTAGATACACAATTGGGACTTGCTATTGGTGACTTGACATTATCACATTAACATTCATTGAAGAATCTTTCACGAAAGAATCTCTGAGTCTGTGTTTGTGAGTGTGTGTGTGAGTGTGTGCCTATGTGCAGCAGCGTAGAATGTTTATTCACTGATCAATGGCATAGAGAAAGCAGATGGTTATCTTCTTACTGGAAGTTTCATTAAGTGCCTAGGTATTTTGCCAATTAGGAAAAGGATGAAAGATCCTGTCTTTACATCACAGAATGATGATTAGGTATTTAAGAAGAGTGAGCATGACCAAATAGGTTCTAGAAAATGTGACAGGACACAGACTTTCAAGAAAGTCCCTCTCACCTTGTTTAAACCAATGGGAATTACATCATCGATAAACATCTGCCAAAATAAAGAATGATTTGGCAGTGGGGGCTTTCTATAACAGATATCCTAAGAAATGCTAAGACCCCTCCAAGTGGCAGCAGATGAACATCAGAGAAAGCCCTCCCTGTACCAGAGCTTGTCCAAAGTGCTCATCCTTATGGCATCATTTTACCTGCCTCCTTTGTAATCCAAGCAGGTGACAACTTCATTCAGCTGTTAGCAACAAGAGAAGGGATCGATTCCTTGTGAATGCCCTAATGACTGGAGACTGGGACACAAACCATAAATGGAGACTTTCTGATTCCAAGTGAAATTATAGTTTGCCCTGTGAGATTGCACAATAAATCAGGGGAAAAACCAGCCAACATAGGACTCTGGGGTCACTGAAGTGATGTTGACACATTACAATAATGAGAACTTGAAATACCTCATGCCCTATTGATTTTTAAGCTGAATCATTCCCACTGCAGAAGATTACAAGACTCTGTCTTGGAATCATGGTTCACACGGGAGATGCTGATGAAAAATACAACCAATCCAATGAAAATGAAAAGCTTTACTTGTACTTATTACAAATCTAATATCATTGTCCCTAGGCTGTGTGATAGGCACTTAACCTACAATGGAGGGGAAAAAGCACATTTTTCCTTTTAATTAAAATTGTTCATACCTTTCCTTATACACAGCTCTTTGCCTTGTCTTACAATGAAAAGTACCCCAAAGAAAACAAGCACAATGGCTCGATTAGCACAGAAAGGGCAATTTCCTTATGATTTTCTAATTGCAGGATAGCTTTCCAGTTCTCTGCATCACCATATCATTTTGAAGAATGGAAAAATCATGTGCTAACAACCAACTTATTTCCTCGTCAATAGGAAAAGATGCATTCCACCAGCACCCTGCATCTATGGTAAACAAAGAATGCCTTGCTGATCTTTCCTTTTTCCCTGAAAAGTGCTCCATGGAGCTGAATAAACACAGTTGTGGGAGGCCAACTGGTGACATAAGTTAATTAATAACCTGTCACACAATCAGAGAATGGTAATAATTTATTTTCACTGTTGCATTAACTGAAAGTTGCTTTTTGCCAACCGGGTGTGCTGGGGGAAAAGATGCTAGAACATCATCACTTGACATATACCTTATAAAAGGTCAGTATTTTATCTATTTACTTATATATATTTTAAAGATTTTATTTATTTATTTTTAGAGAGAGGGGAAAGGAGGGAGGAAGAGAGGGAGAGAAACATCAATGTGTGATTTCCTCTCACACTCTCCACACTGAGGACCTGTCTCACAACCCAGGCATGTGTCCTGACTGGGAATTGAACTGGTAACCCTTTGATTCACAGCCCATCCTCAATCCATTGAGCTACACCAGCCAGGGCTAAAGGGTCAGTATTTTAATTGGGAGATCAGATATAAGCTATGCCATTGATTTTACCATGCATGTTGTTCTGGACATGATTCAGAAAGGAATTGCCCCCATATCTTGGTTTTAGGAGAGAGGGAACTAATAGATAGGGAAAATGCCATCTTTCCTCAACAGGACTCTGAAAATATTACCTATTTATTATAAATGTAATTTTGCTTAGGTTTACCAGGACTTAATACATAATAAATGTTCTGGCATAATGCATTATGAGCATACATTCTTTGAAAACATTCATTGAGGTCCTAATATGAGCCAGGCATTGTGCTATGAATTAATTACATATTGTTCACCTATTCTCTGACTTTGTGAAGTTTATAACCTATCATTACAATCTAATTGTTGAGATGAACACCTGCAGACAAAACCTATGGGTCTAAAATGGCCTGATTATAGAACAAATCCTCACATCCTTCTGAGGAGCTTGAATGACATAAACGGGATTTAGAAGCTAACTGGTCTTTCTTTTCTCTCATATATGCTGATTATTTTTCCTCTGCTAATTTGATCTGTTGATGTCTTGCTCTTCCTGAAAATATACATGTCTGCTTAAAAATCTCCCTAATTTCTACTGTTTCATTAATGTTATCTTTAGAGTAGCTAGCAGGAAATTGTCTTCTTTTAACATAGCTATAGTTGAGACCTAGCTTCTTCTATATGACATTAATCCATTTATTAGTAAGATTGAAGGCAAGTGGTTGGTTTAAGGCATATTATCACACTTGTTGATGGAAAACAGATCTGAAATTGGTATAAAGGAGGGCTCTGGTGGTCACCCCACATGATTTAATTTGTTAGAGCACTCCTGAGTGTTGCTCTTCTGTCTTCTCACCAACTTCTTTTGGCAAACTTCCATCTGGGGTTCAAGAAATCTCTGATAACTTTACTTATAGAGCTGAAAATGTCATGGAGAACTGAAGAGCTTTTGATGCAACTTTGGAAGACTCCATGCTCCATGCCACATTCCAATAGTCTCCCCAGTGTTGACCCACCTGCCCCAACTAATGTCACCAGGAGAAGACCAGGTCTGGGAGGCATTGAACAGGCTTCTCTTTCTCTAGCATCAGTTATAAAACATAGTAGTCATGCATGCTGTTTAGTCTGCTTGTGTTCAGATCCAGGGTCCACTAGGTGTGAGCTATAGGATTCTGAGTAAACTGCAGTCTAGAACTGTTCCCTCATCTGTAAATTGAAGACAAGGAGCACCTCTGCCATATAAGATGCCTGGGAGGGTTAAATAAGCCAATGTCCAGTGCCTCCCTCAGTGCTTGTCAGATAACTCTACTCGGTGCATTTTAACTGTGATGTTTTCCCCCAAGGCATCAGAGCATTAGCTTAGAAGCACTTGCTGTGATTTTGTGAGCTCAGTTCAGCAAGGGGCAATGTGGTGTAGTGACACTTTTTGATAACAGGGCCTCAACTGATATGTTCAAGTGGGCTGCAAAATTGATTGCCATCTGATTGTTTCCCTGTTAGCAAGACTACAGCCTGGCTATGAAAAGTGTGGCACTGAGAAGCAGCTCTAGCTGTTAAGAAACAAAGTCTAGCTCTTTCAGCAATACGCATGCCTAGCACACTGCAGGCTTCCAGTTCACTTCCTCCATTGAGGCAGAAAGTCACATGAAGTACATGAAGACTAACTGATGAAATGAAATTCCAAAGATTAGACAATGCCACTATTTCCTTTCAACGAGGATCAACAATCTGGTCTCAATCTACAAGACAGAAAGAAAAGAGCACATGTAATTTATAAATGCCAATTTAGAAATACCAGTGCCGGGGGCCATGCCTTCTAAATTCCCCTGGTCAATTTCTACAAGACACTGCAGAGTAGCACATATCTTTCTTGTTAACATTTCATGGAATCTTTCCATAAACATACGCTTGTTCTTGTCGTCAACATTTTGTCCTGTCACTGCAACAGATGGCTTTACACTGGAGCATATGAAAATATTAAATACTTTATAAGACTGTGGAAATATGAAATGCCTTTGGAGGAATGAATCGCTCCATGAGTAATGTAAAGCATCCATGCGAGATTCTGTTAGAAACAGGTACCTTTAAATTGCTTTGTTGAATAGACATGGTCACCGTCAATTCCACATCTTCACGGAAGGAAGACAAATGATGAGGGGCTCGGCTTGCCACAAGACAGATTTGGGCCATGCCGAAAAGGCAGAACAGACTGCTGTTGAGAGCTGTGAAATACTGCAGTGTGGAACCAAGGGAGGGTTGTGAAATCTACTTCTTGGAGATCTAAAAGCCAGAAGAAGCCTCCATCTGTCTGAGATGGTCAAATAAAGTGAGTTTAAAGACAGAGCAGTGAGTTGAAGGACAATGAAGGCAGCTGGCTGAATGCTCTATATGTCCAATTCCATTAATTATTACTTTTTGGAGCCAGAGTGATTGCCATCTCAGCCAACTGAGAAGGTATGACCAACAGATCTGGGTGAATGGGGTTCAGATCATTGAATAATGGTGAAAATGAGGGGTTCAGGCCAGACTGCCTAACTGCCACTGATTGTATCATTTTGCCAAGTTCCCTACACATTTTTTTTTTTGGTCTGATTCTTAATCTACAAGTGGGGATGATAGTCGTGTGTACATTGTAAGGCAGTTGGGAGGACAAATGAGTTAGCAAACACAACAGGCTTGGAATATAGCCTGGCATATGCTGGATCTGACATAAATGCTGGCTAGTCTCTACATTTAGTACTATGTTTATGTAGAAATAAACATTAAGATGTGGGTAAGATTTTCTATTTTTCCTTTTATTGGTTTGTGTCTCACCAGAATTGACTTCCAATGGGCACAACATATTAATGTTTTACATAATGTGCATTAGTCAAAATTGCCAAAGCCCACTCCTGGGCATTTATCCCAGAAGAGGAAAATGCCTGCTTACAAAAAAAAAAAACCCTTTACACAAATGTTCACAGCAGCTTTGTTTGTGAAAGCCAAAAACAGCCCAGATGTCCTTCAACAGGTGAATGGTTAAACAAACTGTGGTACATACCACTTACCAAGAAATACTACTGTGTTAAAAAATGGAAAAAAAATGGCTCTGGCCAGTGTCGCTCAGTTGGCTGGAGTGTTGTTTCATAAACCAAAAGGTTGAGGGTTCAATCCCTGGTCGGGGCACGTAAGGGATGCAACCAATCGGTTTTTCTCTTTCATGTTAATATTTCTTTCTCTCTTTCTCTCTCTCTCTCCCTCTCACTCTCTTCCCTGCCCCTTCCTCTCTTTCTAAAAGAAATGAAAAAAATGTCCTCAGGCGAGGATTTTATTTTTTTAATTATCATTTATTCTATTAACAGTTATCCCAATTTTCCTCCTTTTGCCCTCCTCCATCCAACCCACTCCTCACTCCCACAGTCCATCTCCACACCACTGTCCATGGGTCATTCATACATGTTCTTTGACCTGTCCCTTCCCCTCCCTTC
>PVKM010000688.1:69623-97229 GCA_004027735.1 Carollia perspicillata
AAAAAAATTTGTTGTTCCACTTACTTATGTGTTCATTGGTTTATTCTTGAATGTGCCCTGACCAGGGATTGAACCTGCAACTTCAGTGTATTGGGATGATGCTTTAACTAAATGGGCTACTTGGCCAGAGCTCTCTCTGTATTCCTTATTATGACTACATGCCACCTTACATCTACAATCACCTTAACAGAAGTTTCTATTATAAACATTGCCAAAGCCTAAATAAAGGTGATGAAACAATGTTTTTCAATCCATATAAGTGACAGACCAACACACTCCCTGCTTATTAAGAGCCACCCTGAATCTCTAGACACACTGTGAAACTATTTAATAAGTATAGACATTATTTTTTTCTCCATAATGATGCCTAAGCTACACTGATTAGTTCTAGGTTTTATGCCTTCAGTTGCTACATTTCAAGGAACTGAGATCTGCCGAGTGAAGCGCACAGGTTTGTGAAGCAATCTGAGCAGCACCAGCCTCTCTCTGAAGTGTTTTATTATTCTGAGACGGGCCCACTGAATCTCCCAAGGTATGAAGTTCAGTTTGAGATAAAAATATTTTATCTGCTCTTACAGCAAATTGAAAGGCTATATAAAGGGTTTTGTTATTGCAGTGTTTTCATAAATATATAGTAAACATCCTTCACAGTAGGAAATGCAGCCCAAAATACAATTTTCCTATACAGCCTTTCACGTGGCTTGCACAGGAAGATGAAATGACCCAGAGATGAATAAAAAAAATAATAGTATACAACTTTTAGCAGCACACAGTCCCTGACAGTCACATGCAGCTAGGAGGATAAGGATCACGATTTGCGGTGCCTCCGATGAATGACAAGTGTCTGCAGCATCCAGAGAGTTTCGGTTTCCTCTGTGGCTAAACCATTAGTTAACACTTGGCTTCATCATTTTCAGAAATTGTCAACAGTCAGCCATGCTATTTCAGAGCCCATACCTACCCCCAAATCTTAGCACATAATTTCAAATCAAACTTTTAGGATTCTTTTTTTTTTATTCCTTTAAGTCCCTCTTAAGGGACATTTTCAAAGCAATTTGGGTTGCCTGCATCTAACACACAAGATCTATGCTGATATCTAAGCTGATTTATGTCAGGTTGGGGTGATGGGCTGATCACAGGTTATAGGAAAAATAGAAGTGCTTTTTTTAAAACAAAATATTTTTAATTATCTAGGTAGAGCCTTGTGTTGAAAATAAAAATGATCAGAGGTATAATCCCTTTTTAACAATTTCACTGAAGCGTAATTGTCATACAACATAACAGTACATGTTTAATGTGTATAATTTGATGAGTTTGGACATAGGCATCCACCCATGATACTACTACCATAATCAAGGTAATAAACACATCCATCACCTCCCAAAGTTTTCTTGTGTCCCTTTTGTGTGTATGTGTGTATGTTAGGAACACTTAACATGAGACCTACCCTCCTAATGATTTTTAAGGGCGTAAGACCATGCTGTTAACTACAGGGACTGTGTTGTACAGCAGACGTCTAAAGCTCATTCATCTCGCGTAACCTTAAGAGCAAAGCTTCCATCTGCCCCTGCTCCCTTCCCAGTCACACTCCTCAGTAACTATGAAGGTAAGGCTCCCTTTGTTGCCTTTTGCAGCTTTACCATGTATATAAGATGTTCACATTGGTATGTGTGTTTGCTAACAATGTTTTCTGAATGCCTTTCTGAAATTTCAACTCCTGATCACTTATAACACTTTAGGCAACTTCTCAATTGATGCAGACCCACCTCATTCCTTGAATGCTTCTTGGCACCCAATCCCCTATTATCAGGCAGTTAGTTTGGTCTACTTTTTCCTCCCAGTGTACACTGTGCTGCAGTCTATTTGTATTTGTGCAACCTTGAGCAATCACATAAATTCTAGAGCTGCAAAGGATATGCATTTTTTAAACTAAAATTTTCAAACTGTCTTCCACAATAGAATGTATCATTCCACACTTTCTCCAACAGTGTACAAAATGCCTATTTACTCAAATATATTGTTTTCCAATGTGACATATGAAACATTTATATATGCAGACTGAACATTCATATATATACAAATATATACAAACACATGTACACATATATGTATATATGACTATATTTTCACATATTTGCTGGTATTTGCATTTTTTCTGCAAACTATATGCATGCTTCCTTCTGTATCATTAGTCAGTCTATCTGTCTACATGTCCATCCATCCATTCGTTTATCCATCCATATATTCTGCCAAGATTATAAGAAGGTAAATGCTAATAGGAGGACCACAGGGACTTCCTAGGACCAAACAAATTTGATCTATCTCTGATTCATTTTTCCAATGTTAGAACAAAGATTCTAGGGACTTTGAGTTAAAAAGAGAGAGAAATAAAGTCATAAAGTTTCAAATTTGATTACCAGTCTTTCTACTTACTAGTTGTTAGACCCTAGAAAGATCACCTCAACTCTCAGTTTCCTATCCATGAAAGATGGGCATGATAGGAACTATAGGAACATCTACATTAGAGGGCTTCTGGGAGCATTCAGTTTAATCATTTGTGTCCAGATATTAGCCCACTGCAAACACTCAACAGTATCAATAGTGATGATAATGAAGCATAATTCTATATATTGAACAATTAGCTAGTGCATTACAATAAAACCTGGGTTTTTTTTTTTTTTCTATCAGCAGCAGAAGTTGAAGCCTAAACCACTGACAGCATTGATGTAAACTACATTTTTAGCTCCCTAGGCAAATTTTATAATAAGGACTCAGCAGAAGCCCATTTTCCCCTTGTAGGATGCACTCTTTTTAATGGCACACAAAGTTTATCATTGGTTGTTTTTATTTTAAAAGGCATATTCAAGTTAAATGTGAAAATGTTAGAAACCAATTCCACTGGATATGGAATTTAAATGGCTATTTTAAATCCAATTTCTTATTTTTTTCTTTTAGCCAATTAAGGAAGATACATGTATTTTCTCACTGTAGACTAATAGACAACACATATAAAACTTATCAGATGGTCTTAGCTGTGTGAGTTCATTCCCATTTATTCACTATTGAACAACAAATTCTGGTTTAATTTTAAACCATTTCCTGAACCAACACTTAGACAGAATAGGTATTTCACAAAAGCCAATTTGATGAACTGTAATAAGAAAAGAAATTTGATGATAATGGATCCAGCATCAGTCTTTTGACAGTTCTAAAATGGGACTCACTCCTTGCTTTCTTTGTGCAAATGTAAGTTCATTGGGCCTAAAACATAGAGGAAAAGCTATGACGATGTCCACTTCCACCTCCATTCCTGCACTGTTCTGGGATTGGGGGAGGGTAGGTCAAGAGCCCCTTTGTATGCCTTTGGCATTGCTGGGCGGCCAGACTAAAGTTGTCCAATAGGCATGACCCTTCCCCTCTCACATAAAAAGCATCTGCGCCTTGCCCATCCATTCTGTGGTTCTGAATCTTCAAGTTTTGGAGGACAATGCACAGGGAGCTATGTACTGACACATAAGTAATGTATACCTGAGTCAGAAGGCTAAGGAGGCAGTTGGCACGGAACTGACATCTGCCCCATTGGTGCTTTTCCCAGCCACGACTTCCTCTTACTCGATACAAGATATTTCCTTTTAAAGTACAAACCCATCATAACCTTAACACAAAATTTTTAATATAGATTCTTCAATCCATTTATTCATTTACTCAATTGAAATTTACTGAGGTACTCTACTCCCATCTTGGTTTTTTCTTGAACAATCATGTATACATGTTTCATGGCAGACTTGCAAGCTCTTTCCTTCTTCTAATGCAGAACAAAGTGTCAAACTGGCACTTTTATTTAGAAATCTGTGCAAGTTGTTTTTCTCTTCATAGATTTTCCTACGTGCTGGAAACCCAACAGAGAATGAGGCAGGCATGGTCACTCCCATGGTCTAAATGAGGGAAGATAAACAGATCAGATTGGCTTTAGCAAGATCAAGCTGGCCATCAATATGTCCATATGCACCATATCCCACTTGGTATGACCACACTGGGCTTCCTAGAAAATTCTAGAAGTGCCAGAAAACCAAAAACTTAAGTTTCTTGATGACCCCTTAGGGGATCCAGCTGAATAATTTCTCTCTAGTTTTCCAATACCACAGTTAGTAGGGAATAAAACAGAGCTCATCCACCTTGTAATTATGCCCTTCTGAATACTATTGTTTTCCTTTGGTTGTTTCTGTTGTTGGAAGTGATTGCATAAAGAGGATTCACAAGTCCTGCTGACCCTGGTCCAGTGCACTTTAAAAGTAGTTAAATAGTGAGAAATAAAACTGTGGGCATTATCATTTGCTTTAATTCAAAAAGAATTAAGGCAGTGGTCTTGATCAACCAGCCCAAAATGAAATTAAAAATGTCTTTTGTTTTAAAACTCAGGTGAAGAAATTGCACAAATAGTTATGCTTCTGTGCATTTAGAAACCCAATTTATTAAAGAGTATGGCAAAGTGGTTAGGAGCACAGACTGTTGAGTTTAAATCCCAGCTCTGTCACTCAGAAGCTGTGTGGTCTTAGGCAAATAAGTCAACTTTTCTGGGCCATGACTTTCTCCTCTGTAGAAAGTGAATAATAACAATACCAATGCCCAGACTTGCTTTAAGGATTAAATGAATTAATATTTTAAAGCATTTACAACCACGTGAAACACTGTTTAAGTGTTTATTAAGTAAATAAGCAAATAAACTATATGCCAAACCCTTAAAGATAAGGAGAAAATAATGATGTTTGTATACTGAAGAGGAAGAAATATTCTTAGAATGACAGTCCCATGACTCATTTAGTGATGTTTTTCATTCCTCTTTTATTGACATCAGTACCTTAGAAAGAAATTTTTTTTCCAGAACTTGTGAGAGGTAACACTGAGTAAATCAAAGAAAAGTAGGCACTTAAACCAAAATGACCAATGGCATATTTATAAGGAAAGATGCCAAAGTAGGCTGTCCAATTTTAAAGGCATTGTAAGAGAATATGGACTTTCTGATTTTGTATCATGATCCTATTCACAGTATCCAAGTGTAGATTTTAAAAATTAATGACTGAAATTCATGTACCTTGTCCACTATTTTGAAAAATCAGACCCTGTATGTATTGGTCAGGACCACTGATATCACATAGGGCATAATTTCTCTACCTCGGCACTACTAGCATGATGGGATGAGTAATTCTTTATTGTTTGGGGGTAGAAGGCTGTCTTTGCACCCCAGAATATTTAGCAGTATTTTTGGTCTCTACCCAATAGATGCTAGGAACACATCCTACCCAAAGGTGACAACCAAATATGTTGCTAAATCTTGTCCCTGGAGAAGAAGGAAATGATAGAAGTGCTCCCAGTTGAGAACCACTGGCTTAGAGCATCTGTTGAACCCCAATTTTTGTGTCTTTTTAAATTCAGATGAGTACATTTCAGTACTATCTTCATTTACCAGAGTCAGAAAAATCTGGAGTCTAATTGCTTATTCTAATAATAAAAAAAAACCCTTGAAGATTACTTCCTTGTCTCTAAATTGTACCTACCTACCAGAATCACGGTAAGGACCAGATAAACTATGGCAAAGGTCTAGCCAATACAGAGGCAGCAAGTGCCCAGGCAGCATATTGTAATTCCTATTACTGTTGGGTGATCACAACAAAACCTTCATCATCCTCACCATTATAATAAATATGGAAGGCCTCTATTTATACATGCAACTAACTATAATAGCTACCACTGGTACTTTTATCTCATTAGTAAACAAGCAACTGATTTCCTCATAAGCAGAGATTTCAATTAAACAACAAAGAAATATACCAATGGTCATGTAGCAAATGCAGACACAGAATTATCATGAAAAGAAAAGGAAATGCTGGCAGCAGTCTTCCTAATATATGTTCCTTAAGGGGTCCTCTTTCTCCAGCAAACATCAGGCACACAGGCCACCTTGACTCACGTGGCTGTGGCTGTTTCAGCATTGGATTGAAAGTGTGTGAGAGACTATACTGAGGAACAGGCTCCCTGACCGTCTGCATCTGTGCATGCATGCATGCTCTTTATGTGATGAAGGTCCACCAAACCAGTCTGAAAATTTAACTAACTAACCATCAGTTGCAGGGAATTCAATGCAGCTGGTCGTGACCACTAATTTCTCTGAGAGTAATAAGCCCAGTTTAAAGAACAATGAGCTTTGGCTAATTAGATAAACAGGAATCCAGAATTCCAGATTCCATGCCTGTAGACATAGAGTAAAAGTAACAAATATGCCCACCATTATGTAAGAAAAAAAATATCATGCCATCCTGGAGCGTGGATGCACTGTCTCTGCTACAATTATATCACTGGCCCCAGTGACACTGGGACTAGCTGAACGATTATTCACCACCAATTAATGTGAGGGAACTAACAACTGCTCTTCCTGTTCTTCCTTTAAACCCAACTGAAATAATTTCATGAGAACTTGCAAATACAAAATTGTGTTAAGAACATCCAATTGATCTTATTTACCTTCCCTACATCAAAGTTTTCAGACATCATAAGCAACTGTGAAATGGGGGCCTTCTGATACCCTATAGGTTATGCACACACCTACCCAGAAAGAACACTTTGAAATTTTATAGAGCAGGAAAAATTGGAAGTATATTAATCTAGGCAGTGAAATTGGGCTTTTTGTCATTTTTAATTGCTTGAATTCGTAACCTAGTTTTGCTGAATCAAAAACGAGTCTCTATAGCTGACATAAGCTGTTTCAGCTTTTTGGGCACACAAAACATCCCTCACACACACACACAACTTTTCATGTAAACTTCATATCTATCAATAAAAAACACTCCTGAAAACTGTTTGACACATTCTTGTTATTGAATAAATAATTATAAAGGTTTCCAAGTCAAGTAGTATAAGCTAAAAGCTGACTTTTAAAGATTTATTTATTTGTTAGTAGCATGCAAACAGAGGGGGCAGCATGAATATCTAATTGCCAGGACTGCTATCCTGTTATATATGATTTAATTCAAATAAATTAAAATGCATAATTAAAAATTCCCCATGCCCTTATTTGCTCCTGTTTACTATTGCTCATAATACATGCAAACACCCCACTCTGCATGAAAATGAAGGAAAAGAAACAGAAGGACAAAATGTGCACCCAGGAATACATATATACAAAGACCTCATGAATCACCACATCTTGAAATTTCCTAATCTACATCAGAATAAAGTCCGAAGTGCAAAAATCATTAAGGGCCCATGCTTTTTCACCCTGTTTATTTTTATGTTTGTTGGAAAATCAACACAAGACGGGGACTAAAATCTTATTGACTGAGTTTTGTTTTAATGTCATCAGAATTACTTTCAAAGAACTTACTCCAACCCTCTCCATGATACCTTTGAAACTAATACACATAAATTTTAAAAATAGCTAAAAATTAAACATAAAAGTTTAATTATTAATAATAAAGTTATATTATGATTTAGTAAATGTTCTTCTTTTAGACCACATTTCATTTTTCAGGTACTGCAACTTTGCTCAAAACATAATATAAAATTATAAATTTAGACAGAAAACAGGACAAAAATTATATTACACTGGACATTGTAATGGTTATTTAGCTCAAGATTGACCCATCTAACAGGATTCTCTGTAATCAAACAGAAAACAGTAAGGAATATGTTTTCTGAGTCTCATATAATATTCTCAAAATATGACCATATTCTCAAAATCTCACAACTATAATTTAGAGGAAGGCAATTGTTGCTAAAAGCCCTTTATCTGAAATCTACTCCAACTTTTGTGTCATACTCATGGGGAGAGAAAAAAGTTGAAAAAAAAAGGAATAAACTCTTTTCGTGATTCTTAAATAAACTGGCCCATAAGTCAAAGTGTATGGTTATATCTACCAAGTCCAAGTAAATACAGATTAAAAATGAATTCCGAGTCTAAAAGTAAGGAAGGTAACAGAGAAAATAAAACTTTGCAGTACAAGGTTATAGCAGACAAAGGTAAAAATATGCTTAGCCCAATAAAGTTATAACAGGCCAAGTGCACTATTGTAAAAGCCAATCAGTTGGTGACAACAGAGAAAAGATTCAGCTCTTTTCATGTAGTAAACGCATTCTTCAGGAGTCTATTTGCTTGGTTAAAATGAAATGAAAAGTTTAAATATTCACTTTTTAAAATAAGATTAGTGTACAGTGGATTGCCTGATATTAATTATCTCTTGTACATGAGCAGAGAATATCAAAAGGGAAAAAATCACATTCCAATTATCAGGCTGCAAAACATCTGTAAAAATAAAAATGTAGTAAAAGATATTGGGAAAGCTTTCTGCTCCAGGTACAAGAATAAAGACAGAAGGAAGGCAATATAGGTGGTGGGAGAGGAAGAGCATGGGAGAGAGCTGGAGAAGGAAGGGAGGAAAGAACGAGAGAAGGGAGGGAGAAGAGAAAAGGAGACTAGAGGAAACCTTCCCCCACAGGTAATACTTCCTCCACCCTTCAGAGAAGCAATTTTCTCTTCATAATCTGTGAGTATTCCTAATACAGAGGAATCATTGGCCTGTGTGGGGAGTGTGAGTGGGCAGATAAGAGTTGAAAAATCCTGCTTCTTACATGAAAATCACGAATGCTGCCCTCATCCCCTATAAACACCAGTGATAAACAGCTGTCACTGATTGAGTTTAGTTTACTTACTTGAAGAACAACCCTCTTCAAACTTAATCACAGCAAACCATAAAGGTAAGTCACTTCATTTCATAGACACGTTTATACTCCTGCCCTTTGGATTTCCAAAGACACATCTTGATCTTAGACCAAACAATTTACTTCCCAGCTACCCAGATAAAGAGGATGATGACACAATCATTTTGACTGCCTCTGTTACAAACTGCATTCATTTCTGTGGGACCAAAATTAAACCATGTAATAAACAACGAGTAAATCATGAGCTATCGAAAGATGTGCAGAAAGTGACTCTTTTTAGCAAGTAATTTAATGAACATTTTATTAAGATGATTTTACCAACAAAACTTTTGGATTCAGAATTTCCCTTGAGCCCCTATTAAGTGTGTGTGGGGGCAGGCACAGCTCTTTTGTCAACAGAACTACACAAAACCACCAATTTCACTGTAATCTGAAAATAATGGCTAGAAAGATAGCCTGAGACTGAGCCTTCTAGGTGGTTCTTGTAGGCTGATAAAGGTTGATTTCAACACTTTGCATATTTTTAAAATGCTTGCCAGTTAATCAGAGGTGGGGAGCACTGGGGTTTGGGGGGTGGACTGGGATGGGAGTAAAAGACAGAAAACTGTACTTGAACAATTAAAATAAAAATTAAAATAAAAAAATCCCATCACTTTGGAAGGCAAAGCACATCCCCCCATTTGATCTCTCAAAGGGGGCAACTATGGTTTCATTTAATAAAATGGCCAAGAGCATATTTCTCAAGTCAAAACATCTTCAGTATTGTTCATTTCAGGTCTCTTCTTTGAGAACCAGGAAAAGCAGAGGGAAGAGAGTACACCAGCGCAATTAGCCCGGTAGACATGTTTACACAAACATGCAGTGCATATTCACACACGCACACGCACGGCCCATCGGAACGGGGAGCCTGCCAACTTTCCAAATGCACGGCCCATCTGGCCAGTGGTTTCATCAACCTCTCATTTAAAGAACCGCGCAGCTTTGCAAAACCCTTGCCTAGCCTACTGGGACTTTCACGCCTTTTCTTATAAACGCTTATTCATCTCTGAAAATAAAGTTAAACGGAGTCAATGAGCTGGGCAATGAAGTTCCCCATGAACTTCTAGCCGGTAAAGAAAATCAATTCATCCCCGGGCACCCCAGTTACTCCAGAAGCGCCTTCCCAGGCACTCAGCACCCCCGGGGTGCGCCTTGGCGAGCCCTGTGCCCAGCCTGCACGGTTCCCGGGGTGGTCTTACCTACCGTGGCTCATTCACGCGCTGTGGACACAGCCACAGCCTTCCATCGCGGCTTCGCTGTTCCTGGATTCCATCCACCGACAGGTCCCTGTTTTAATCAGCAGCCGCCACCCTCTCAGCGTGCACGTTGGACAGCGGCTGGTGGCGGCTCCTCTGCCACAGGCAGCCAAAAATGTCAATTTGCACACTCCTCCCCTCTGTCGCCCGCCCCCGTCCCCGTCCCTCTTCCACCCCCTCCCGTGAGTCAGTGGGCTTCAGAAAGCCTCTGCAGAAGCTGCCTGCTCTCCATCCCTCCCTCTTCTCCCTCTCTGTCTCTCCTTCCCTGACAGCGTTTAGAGCCTTCTCTAGCCTTACCTGAAGGGCATCTCCCACGACTGCAATTAGCTGCCAAGATTTCATTGTCGGCTGCAAAGTGCCTCCTGTTTCCTCCCTGGGAACACTGGAGAAGTCCGAGGCAACAGCGCACGGCCCCCACGTGCTAGCAATGTAAATGACTCCAGTCCTCAGCCGAGTGCGCTGTGCTGCGCTTGCCCTGGCTGCCTGGCAGCCTGACACTGTCTCCAGCAGGTGCAGAACGTGCAGGGAAAGCGAGCGAGCGAGCAGCCCAAGCAAGGAGGCAATCAACACGGAGACGCACACAAAGGGAGGCCACCGAGGTACCAGGAACGCTGCAGCACCCCAGCCCAGCTTCCGGGGCCGCCTCGGCCTCCGCGCCAAAAACACTCGCCAAATAGGACGCCCAATGTGTTTGCAAAGTCTTGCAGCCCCGGGAAGGCAGTGGATGCCCGGGCTGCGTGGGTCCCACCTCGAGGCTCCTTCAAACAAGCTCATGCAAAGCACGGAGCTGGCAGCGCTCGCTCTCTCTCTCTCTCTCTCTCTCTCTCTCTCTCTCTCTCTCTCTCTCTCTCTCTCTCTCTCTCTCTCTCCTGCACGTGTCCCTTCCCCTGTTCTTTCAAGCATTAAATATGTACCACATGACAGAATAGGGCACCTTGCACGGTCCTCCGAGCCCACACTTGACAACCAATTTTAACTCACGAGCAGTGAAACGTCTAAAGGCAGGATATAAGCACTTCCAATTACTTATACTACTCCTGCATTATTCAAAATGTCCACGGGACGGTATTTATGACTTCCAACATGCTACTACTTCACATATAAACACTAGTAAAGGATGGAAATTCCATCACGCCCTTCCCCCAATGCTGCTGACACGATTTCCTCAGTGTTTCCTCTGAGAAGCGGTTGCACTTTTTCTAGTAAAGCGTTGTGATCTCAAATCGTCTTGGATATGATGTACTGAATGAGAATGGTGGAAAGTTTGAACCTGCTGTGGGGAGGAAGATATCTACCATGCCCTGTTGAACTTTTGTGATCACCTTTGAAAATCTACTTACCTTGAAGAATGATGACATTAAAGTAAATTTCCCATTTTTTTAAGTGGGAATGAGTAGTACAAAGGCCTAGCTATTCCCAGTCTAACTGCTGATTCCTCAAATACTAAGCAATTGATTGGCTGCAAAGTGAATCTTTTGCATGTGGAAAAATTAGTTTTCCTTTTTCCTTACAGTCAGAACTAAAAACTATATGCACTAAGATGGCCTTGTGTCTTCAAGCACTTATTGATTGAATGTGAGGGATCTCCACGTGGAAGGAAATTTCATATGTGGGTAGATACACTATGTTTGATTAACAGTGAAAGATTCATGGGCTTCCTGTGTCATCTCTCAGATGCTTTATTTTTGTTAAAGAATTTGTGTACAACTGATTACAATTTTATGTATCAGTAAGCAAATTGTAAAATGCTAATAAATCTTTCAGATATTTGTTTTCATATTTATTATAGCTTCACACCTAGAGGCAATATTTTCAGGGTTTGTTTTTTGTTTTATTTTTGTTTTGGAACATGCCAAGTCCTTACATAACCATAATCCATCTCTGTCACACCAGTAACAAAATGAGTTTTGTTTTTTCCATCCTATGCATTAAGGGTGCTTTTAAATATACATTAATATAGTGTTTTGATTGTTCCTTGCAGGGTTAAGAAAAGTTTCTGTGTATTTTTGTCGATCTGCCTTTCTTAGGGGCAGTGGCATTTAAGGGGTGCTAAGGTAACGTTAGGTGAAACTTCCTTTCACAGTGACAACGCAGTGTGCTTCCTCATCATTTTAACAGTTAAGGTCTAGCATAGGCACATGTTATCTGGCCAGGGCTTGCACTGGCTTTGTGGAAAATGGCAAAAGGTTTCTAGACTTTGGCATAACCTGATGGGCCTCGAGATGTTTTGCTCAACCAGAACCCTATGTAATTATAGAGAAACACAAATATAAAGTGTTATTTTACTTTATATGCCAACAGAAATGGGCATTCTTAGTGGAATAATTTCATTAAAAATCAGTACACAAAAGCAGGGTTATTTAAGTTAAGGATGGTAGGGATGGGGGGTGGAGAGATAGCAAACCCTAATTACAACCCCATTTGTCCTCCTGTTCCCTGGCACATATGGCCATTTAATCACAGAATGTGACAACCTTGGCAGATGTTGCCAAACCTGGTTATTGATATAAATTGCTATTCTCATGTGTAAGTGCCCCAGCAAAGAGTTAAAACAATGTCTGTACTCACCCAAAGGGAAATAAAGGTCCACACTAGCATCTGTGGCAACAAGACCAGATAATGCAGAGCTAAGGTTGTCTCCTTGTTCCCTCTCTGTGAGGAAGACAGCAATGGATGAAACCCCTCAAACCAAGAATCAGAGAGTCTTCCCATGGGAATGCAAAGTGGTGTTGTTACTCTGAACACCAATTTACGGAAATATATGAAAGTGGAATATGTGAACACCCTATCACCAAGCAGTTCTAATGTTCACCTAACAAATATATGCACAAGCTATGTTTAGGGATATAACAGCACCACTGCTTTTATTTTTTTTAAGATTTGTTTATTTTATTTTCAGAAAGAGGGGAAGGGAAAGAGAAAGAGAGGGAGAGAAACATGTGCGAGATAAACATCCATCTGTTGCCCTTTACACGGCCCCAACTGGGGAACTGTCCCACAACCCAGGCATGTGCCCTGACTGGGAATTGAACCAGTAACTTTTTGGTTTGCAGGTCAGTAATCAATCCACTGAGCCACACCAGCCAAAGCTTTTCTATTTTTAAACCACTGCTTTTACTAGGAAAGAAACAACAAAGTAAGTACCTATCAGCATAAAAATATGATATATCCTTTGTGGAATACTATGTAGCACTGAAGAACCCTATGTAATTATAGAGAAACACAAATATAAAGTGTTATTTTACTTTATATGCCAACAGAAATGGCATTCTCAGTGGAATAATTTCATTAAAAAATCAGTACACAAAAGCAAGGTTATTTAAGTTAAGGATGGTGGGGGTGGAGGGTGGAGAGATAGCAAACCCTAATTACAAGCCCATCTGTCCTCCATATAATTAAGGCTACATGTGAATAATCTATTAAAATAGATGTATATAGAGAAAAAGCTATCTATAGAGACTACAGAGTACAACTATATGTACATATATTTTCAGTAAAAATTTTGCTGAGATAAAATACAAGTTTTAAATGATTCATATACTATGATATCTTGTAGAAAAGAAAATGCACAAGTGAAATAATATGAGAGATTTTCTGTAGATAGACATGTATTTGTGGATGCATAGGAAATGATCCAGAAAGGAGGTTGGCCAAATTCAGTGGCTACCTGTTTTGTACAGCCCACTAGTTGAAAATGTCTTTTATATTGTAAGTGATTAACAAACATAAAAAGAAGAGGAATATTTTATGATAAATTAAAATGTAGGATATTCAAATTTCACTGTCCACAAGTGCAGTTTTATTGGAATTGTGACTATGTCCCATTTTATTACACATTGCTTGTAGCTGCTTTTGCTCAGCTGCAGAATTGAGTAGTGAATACAGAGACCAAATGGCCCACAAAGCCTAAAATATTTGTTACCTGGCCCATGACAAAAGTTCCTCAATCCCTGGTCTAGAAGGATGGGCCCTAATTCTTAAGTGTTCTCTCTGGGGAAAGGGGAGGAGACTGGGGCTAATGGTAGAGAGTGAGAGGGTTCTAACTCCCTTTTAAGAGACTTTATATACTGGTGTTATACTTTTATAAAAGTTAATATGTGTGTTTTATATACACATGACCTTTAAATACATGAGGTCTATCCAGAAAAAGTCCAACCATTGTTAATGTAATGAGAATGGTTTGTGTGACATCAATGTAACCTGGCAGCCAAGGGGAGTGGAATGGAGTGTGTATGCATGAACAATGACCACTTCACTGTACTAGTCAGTGGGGGCAGTAGATGCCATTGACTGAGCATGTGTACTGTGTGGCCATCACATTCAACATGACTGAGCGAGTAGAGCAATGAATCTGCATCAAATTTTGTGTTAAGTTTGAACATTCCTCCATGGAAACTATCCAGATGATTCAGAAGGCTACACTATGGGCAACTGTTGATTGGCAGCTTCACCATGACAACATCCCCACTCATGCATCGTGTCTCGTGCAGACTTTTTTTGTGAAACATCAAATCACCCATGACTCAGCTCCCACTACAGCCCAGATTTGGTGCCCTGTAACTTCTGGTTTTTCCAAAACTAATATCACCTTTGAAATGAAAGAGATTTCAGACCATTGATTAGGTTCAGGAAAATACAATAGGGCAACTGATGGCGATTGGGAGAACTGTGTGAGGTCCCAAGGTGCCTACTTTGAAGGGGACTGAGGTGTCATTGTCCTATGTACAATGTTTCTTGTATTTTGTACCTTCTTCAATAAATGTCTGTTTTTCATATTATGTGGCTGGATAATTTCTGGATAGACCTCATATACACATGTGTACACTTATACATATAAACACATACATATAAATAACATCAAATAAAGTTTGTGTATATAAAACCATTAAAGCACACACATATATACTATACACACTATACTATACAAATACTATACACACATATGGGTTGTTTTGACAGTAAAGAGAATGTGTGTACCAATTTTTAAATGTGTGTGGGGATATATAGATATACATACCTGGAAGAAATTATTCAAAATAGGTAGTTCACAGTGGTAGAAATATGGGTGCTTATTATTTTCTTCTTTGGTATTTCAGGCATTTGCCAATTTTCCTGATGTAAATATAGGGAGGAAGTGGAACCCCCTGGCCGTGGGAGGGATGGCAACTGCTATGCTGCTGACAGCATTTTCCTCACCAGGAACTGCCTTTTCTCTTCAAATCCTGAATGATAGGACTTCCTAAAAAAATCAAGGTTTGGCTTACACTCACCTAACATTTCTGGAAAACTCCAGTATCTAATTGCTTCTTCACAGGAAAAAAAATTGCTCAGCCTCAGTGCACTAAAGATTTTTATAAAAATCAATCTTATCTGTGAAGTAAAATGTGACATAGATTACCCTTTCTGTTAGAAATTATGGTAATGACCTACTGAGATATGCCTCACAATACAGTAATATTGCTTCTTTACCAGTTTGAAAATATTTTCTCATAGAAAAGCAAAAAGCAAGTTCTATCTGAAAAAATAAAATAAAATTGCATAGCAACCATACTGGTGCTTTGTAGGATTAGAACAGTGGGACCTAATGATTTTCATTGTCCTGACATCTAATAATCCAGTTGCATCAGGAAAAGTGAGCTTAATGAAGCATATTGAGATGGGAGAGCATACGATTTATGGTGGACTTATTGTGCATATATTCCAAAATGGACCCCATTAGCTCAACATTGGTTGCTGGCAAATGACCATATTTCCTAATAGGCAAATGCATGAATTACCTGGGCATATTTTACAAGTGTGCTCTAAAAAATGGTTCACCTTACAACTTTAAAGTAGAGCCAGGTGAATGACATTCTTTAATGAGGCTTAGCAGACTTTTTTGAGCAAGAAACAGAATTATTGCATTTGAACATCCATTCTACCTCTTCATAATTTAGCGTGTACACATAACTTTTTCCTGGAGGTGGTGTGTATCAAGCACACCACTGAGAGACATGTTTGTTTGTTTGTTTGTTTGTTTAATTAAATAGCATTGCAACAAACTTTTCATTTTTGTTTCTCTATGTTAAATAACATTGAAATAAATATCCTTGCCCATAATGTCATGAGCTTGTCTCTGTTATCTCAAGGTACATATCTGAAAATGGAACTGATAAATCACCATGTGCGCACCACTTTTAGGACTTCAGATAAAAGGAATCACAATACTGGAATATTATACTAACCACTTCCAGTAGCAGTATAAAAGAGAACCTATCTCACCCTGGGAACACTTTGGGCCTAACTAGTTCCTCTTTCAATAACCATCTCCATGGCTCTAGTCCCTCTTCCATCCACCTGCCCCAGTTGGGCTACCACCCAATTGCAGGCTAAATTTGCATAAAAAAGCTCAAACTTAGAAAACAAAGGTGGTAATGGGGAGCAATTTAAATCTAAGCTTATTTAACCTAAGTGGCTAGTGGCTATCCATTTTGTCTTAATTGCCTTTTAAACTAAAATCAATGTTAAATTACCTGAACAACAGCTTCTGCACAACTGCAAACTGAAAATTCTTTAAGTGCCTCCTCAAAAGCCTTTGGCTCTTATTTGGCTGATTGACAGGAAAAGAGTCTCTTTCTTCTTCACGGTGCTCCAGCTTTGGGTTATGGAATAGGATTCAAGGGTGGACACTCCTGAAAACAGCCATCATGTCAGCTCTGATGAGTTGCTCCTTGACATGTAGTGTTCAAAATGAAATCTCCATAAAGGAAGTTGGATAATAGCCTGCCTTCCTTCCTTTCTTCCTTCCTTCCTTCCTTCCTTCCCTCCCATCAACAATGAAAGCCTGACTATACAAATGGAAAACAACCAGAACTTATAGAAAAATAAAACTCTGGCCCGTGATCTCTAGCAACAAGCTCAGAAAATCAGCATGCTATCCACAAATCAGACTTTTAGAAAGTCAGACCACTTCTAACTTCTATCTCTAGCAATCAGTTCAGGAAGCCAAACACAAACCTGTATAACATTTGGCTCAAAAATTTCCACAACTTGATTAGTAAAGAACAGATTCTCTAATTTTTGTCCCCATTTCCAACTTAGAAACAATGAGAGAAAGTTAAATGTGCCCTATAACCAGTCACATAAAAGGTCCTGCTTCTATTTAGTCCACTTAACGCCTCAAGCCAAAAGCCTCCAATCAGGGCATCCCCAAAGCCTTCCCTTTTTTCTCCTATAAAGCTTTTCACCCTTCTGCCCAACTTTGAACCTCTTCCAAAACACAAGTGATGGTGGTTGATGGTTTATTGAGAGCTATAGCAAGCTCTCAATAAACAGCCTTTGCTTGTTCTCATTTAGTTGGTCTTTGCTTATTTCTACAATGGTTATTTTCAATCCTGTGTTTGGGTAAACAACATAGACAAAACCCTGGCCCTCATAGAGCTTATGTTATATAGTAGGGAAGGCAGACAAAAACAGGATGACAGATTTTAGTAGTTGCTACCTAGGAAACAAACTTTTCCATGAGATGGGAGAACGAGGATAGGTGCCATAAATAAGAATCTGCGTTCTTAGTACTAATTATTGCATAGTTCAGCTTCCTGCCTTTGTTTCATTCAAATACGATTGAGCACATGCCATCTGGTTTGCACTGTGGAGCTACAAAAGTAAGGGTGACATACTCTGTCAGCAAAGTACTTCAGAGGCTAATATATGTTCTCTAATAACCAGAACACAAGTAGACAAGTAGGTAAGGGCAGAAATGAGATTCAGGTTGAGAGCTGTGAGAGTTAAGGAACAGGAGGGAAATTTTACTTCCAGATATTACAATGTGTCCTGGGACCCTGGAGCAGAAGATTGGGTGGATGGTGGTGGGTCAGAACAATGCTACTCCAAAATACAGCATGTTGGCTTATTGTTAAGCTGAAAGGATTTGAGAAACAGCAAGTGCAAGAGAGCTCTCTGACTTCCCATTCCCCCTAAAACAGGTCTTAGGTGCTCACATGAGAAGTGCTCTTTATATAGGAAAGGAGTATCTTTTTCTTTGGAGACTGAGGAACACCCAGAGGAATCCAAATACACAGGCCTTTAAGTTGCCTCTGGTTCACTACCCTTAGATCATAGCTATTTTTCCTACTATGTTTTTCCACAGCTTTCCATTTTTCATCCAACCTAGTATAAAATGCTGAGGCTTAACTTCTTCTCTGGGTCCTCATTTTCTTATAAATGCTCTCATGTCACAACATCTTAACATTAAATGTGTATATTCCTCTCTTGTTAATCTGTCTTTTGCCAGTACAATTTATAGGGCCCCAGTTGGACAACCTAAGATAAGTGGAGGACAGGATATTTACTCCCCTACAGTAGGGAGAGATCCATTCTGTAAAGTATCACTGGTATTTCTCTATCTTACACCAACATGGACATTGTAAAGATGGAAGAGTTTTGCTTGGAGATGTCCCTAAATGGTCATTTTGTCTTCATGAGAATAACCTTTTCTTTGAATTGCCTAAATAGGAAATTGGACAAACAGTTCGGATGATAAAATAGTCATAAAAAACATGACAGATAACTCTTTCCCCAAGTCCCCTTGTTCTGCTGGTGTTAGCAGTCTGTCACCCCATAGGAGTGATATAACACGACTCCTAATTCCAATAACTTGATTTGGTCTGGGCCTACAACAGAATGTGAGCAGAAATCTCACATGCTTCAGGGTGTCCTTTTCTTGAGAGTTTAGGAGATGGAGAGACTGCTGATGCTATAGGTATATGTCAGCCAACATCTCCCCATGGTTACCATAGAGAAGCCAATTGTTGCCCCCTTTCTCTACTACCTACTCCTTAGAGAAACTGCTCCTGTCACAGCCTCATCCCAACCAGTCACCTGTCTAGGCACCAGGGTTAGACACATACCCTCTCTTGTCAAATTGGAGTCTCTCCCAGAGAGACTTAGGGAAAGAGATGGAGAGATGGGGTTCAACAGCTGGACTTGTTAGATTGGGTAGATTTCATGGTAGAGTCTGGTGAGTTGTCAAGAGACATAGGTCATAGAGAAGTAAAGAAGGAGAGAGGTAACCTCTGGAAAGAACTGGGAAGGAAAGGGAGACAGATAAGTGGAAATAAGAGTCTGGCCCCAGAGAAAGACAGAGATGTGGAAAGTTATGGTCTTGGCCAGTGAAAGCTTTCTTCCTTAGTTCTGTCTTCTTTCTCTTCTCCTACATGCTTCCTATAAAAGACTACTTTCTGTGAGGTCCCAATCACACTCTTTATCCTTATTAGAATCTCTAGACACAAGGGGTATTTCATAGGACATGGCCAGCATGGAAGAAAGTCCCCAGATCCCTTTGCTTTGCAGAAGAGCAAAATGTCCCAATGCTGAGATGAATAAACCTCTTCCCCATGTCTTATGCTCTTTCATGAAGCGTAGCTACTGAGCCTGCCTGTCAGAAACACAATTTAAACACTGAGTGTTAAAGCAAATACAGATTCTCTGATTGTAGAAGTTTTGTTAGATTCTCTTTCTATCAATTGTAAGCATAAAGATGTCTTTCTATCTAAGAATGCCATCAAAAGTATAAATGATTGATTCATTCTTTTAACATTATATATATGAATGTCTTATATATTCCATATATGAATTCCAGAACCTTTGTCAGGCCAGGAGATACAAAGTTGATAAGTCTGTTGATGAAGACAAATACAAACAATATTACAATATAAAATAATATAATAGTTACTGAAATGAGTGACATAAAGTGTGAAATGCATCTGCTTAGTAGAGGAGGCTTCTTGCTCTGCCTAAAAGCAGAAGGTAGGTTTGACGAAATTCACAGAGGTGATGCTTGATTTGGGTTTTAAAGGATGCACAAGATTTGTTCCACAATCAGAAGAGAAAGGCATTCTAACAAGAGAAAACAACTCACACAAAGCAATAGAGGTATGAGCATGTGAACTAATGGACAGGTTAGATGTATGAAGACCAGGCAGGGCTAGTGAGCACAGGTCAGATGATTAAAGGGCTGTGAATAATGCTAGGGAGTTTAGACTCCACTGTGCTACAAGGAAAGTGGAAGTTAGCAGTAGGAAGCCAACTCCATCTGAGATGCAGACATGAACCACTGAAAGCAGGGAGATCCATTAGGAGAGTCTTACTATGTTTCAGGCCAGAAGATGATGAAGGTTTAACATAAACAAAGTCATGCAGTAAGGATATAATGTAAATTTTTAATAAATAGAATTGATATAAATCATTAAATGACTGCAAGATATGTATATGTGAGGTTGATTTTTTTTAATCAAAAAGTCCAAAAGCCAAAGTCAACTACTAAATCTGTGTTACAATTATTGATTGAATAGTAACACACCAATGACCAAATTTAGGAACACCAGATACAAATTTGGGAGGCTCATTTTGGCTATAATGAGTTGGGTATAGCTGTGGAACTTCTAGATGATCCAAGGAGCAATTGGATTGATAAGTCTGGGACTCGAGGGAGAGGCTAAGATCAACTGGAATTCATGAGCATAGACAGGTGAAGCTGAGGACACAGCCTAAGTGATCTTGGAAGTGTAGATAGACACTGATAGTTGATTTTATTAATGTCCAAGGAGCACAACAAATAGGATACGGTTGCTCATCAAATCATAAAATACGTTTGAATAAAGACACAGAAAATAGGATTGTGCCATATCTGTACTTTCATATAACAAGATAGTCACACATTTAATATTCATGACTAGTTTGCAACAAGTGAGGGGCTTTGAGTTGGTTAAATCCATGCACTGTTACTGTAACCATCTGGATCAAATGTTACCTTTTTAACATACTCACACTTCACCTATCCAGGAAGCACACAATGGGATATGCTCTCTAAAGACTGGTACATTTACACAATGGAATACTAGTACGCAGCAGAAAGAAAGAGGGAACTCCTACTCTTCACAACAGCGTGGATGGAACTAGAGAGCATTATGCTAAGTGACGTAAGGCAGGCGGTAGAAGAGAAATACAACATGATCTCACCTATATGTGGAACCTAATCAACAAAACAAACAAGCAAGCAAAATATAACCAGAGATATTGAAATAAAGAACAAACTGACAGTAACCAGAGCTTGAGGGGGGAGGGAAACAATGGGAGAAAGAAGGGAAATGACCATCAAAGAATATGTGTAAAGGACCCATGGACAAAGCCAAAGGTGGGTAAGATTGAGGGTGGGAGGTGTGGGAGGGGAGGAAGTGGTGGTAGGAAAATGGAGACAACTGTATTTGAACATTAATTAAAAAATGATAAAAAAAGGCCTACCTAAATGCCGGAATTTCAGCTGTAGACACTGTTTAATCAGGTTTATACATATGGATATTTAAAATGAACGCTAATAGTATAATAAAGCATTCATTAAACAAAAGCCTGTTTGCCAGGCACAAAGTAGATGCTTAATGAATGTTCACTAATTACAATGCTTACATAACTTTCTTTGGGTCACTTTGTTGCCTAGAATTTCATCTTGGTCATTATCACAGACCCTTTATCACTAGTAAGATGGGAGTTATTTATTTGCCAACAGCTTAGTACATGTGATAGGATCGCACGATTCCCACCTGCTACTCTAAAGATCTTGATCGACATTAGAGGATCCCTAACTCTCAGTGAATCTATGGAATCAGAGGGCATTTCAGGTGCTGGATGACTCCTTCTGCAGGAAGCTCAGAGTTCCCATTCTAAGTAGTCACACTGTAATCTTACGCAAGTTATAAGCATTCAATCAAAGCATGAAAAGGTAAGGAAAGAGAAGAAAGAGAAACCAACATGAACACTGCCCCCAACTCCATCAGCATTCCAGGAAGAACACATATGCTGATGAGTGAGCCCAAAATAGGAGATGTGAACCTGCTTTTTCCTCCTGGGTTGTCAGCTTGAAGATACCCCTCAGAGCAGGTGCAGCTCATCTCACACAGTGAGAGTTTTTAAAGCTACATCTTTTCCTAATGGCATGGCTCTTAAGAGCAAACCAATGCCTCATCTGGTGCTTAATTAAAGAAGGAAATCCTTTTCAGAGCTGGAGTAGCACAGGGCTGTGTTGTGCTCTTAAGTAGGATTCAACTTGAGACCTTCTAATCTAACGGGATTGTCATTAGGGACACTTGGTGCTACGTCTTGGTTGTATCTTTTGACCTTCACTGGCACAAGAGAGGCAACAATTTGATTCGTTATTAGGACTCGCTGTTTTGCTGAAAATCCGCAGGTTTTACTTTATTTTCCTTTCTACTTTTCTATAGTTTACCCCAGCACTCTTTCTCCCCTCTTTTCTTGCCCCTTTACTTTTTTTTCCCTATAATCTCCAACCTCCTCTTAATGAAACTCTGCCACTAACCTTGACACAGCTGTCGGCCACACTGAGGTTGCATTGCACATACTGCGTGCACTTTCTATCTGTAGATCTTGTTGCTCATGGAGTGGGAGGGAACCTTCTCAGGGGTCAGAAAAATGGCCTAGGACCCTTGTCCTGGGAATTCTTGTCCATGAGAAAGGATCAAGGGTTGAGGAAGATACAGCTGAGCAAGAAAGAAAAATTAGGACACATTTTAAGTTTCTGCTCAATGTTTTAATGTTTCAATGCATGTGCATAAATAAAACTATTTTACTTGTTTTTGCAAATGTAAAAACAAAAAAATAGTCATTTAAGGGCTATTGAGCAGATGAGTATTTTTATGGCAAAATAACATCCCATTAAAATTGTTAATAAAACAGAAAGCACTGTACCAATCACAGTCTGAGTGACAACGATGTGTCACTCATGATTTCTGGACCTAATTCTGTTTTAAATGTCCCACTGCAGATGGCAATGCCCTAAACTATAACTGTGATCTTTACAAAGTTATTTCAGGGGTTATAAAAAGCTATTAATTTGCTCCCAACAGACCGGTCCAGCAATGGAACACAAGTTTAAATTTGTGCAATAAATTGTAATTCTGAATCTTACAGTTTCACCAGTGTATCTGAGTGACTTACTAGAAGTCTGCATTTGTAGAAAAAGTAAAAATCTAAACTACTGGTTCTCATAACTAAGAGGCATAAGTCAAAGAGCTGTCCTAGACATCCCTGCCCCTGCCGTCAGGCAAGGGACACTGGGTGTGTGCCTGTACAGTGAGTGTTGACTTCGAAGTATCTGTTTGCAGAGACAAGTACCATCTCCACACCGCACATCTTTCTACCCCACCCTCTTCCCTCAGGCCTGGATAAATTCTATTTCTTTAGTACTGTTTTTGTTTGGTTATGCATAAGGTAAAGCTTGTTCTGAGTACAAGCTGACCATTAGAGACACTGAAAAGAAAAGAGGTATTCTGGAAATTTTCTATTAATCCTTTCTTGACCATATTACTATCTTGACAAAGACAGGTTGCATTATCAAACTTAAACCTGGAGACCCTTATGCTAAGTAAAATAAGCCAGTCAGAGAAAGACAAATACCATATGATTTCACTCATATGTGGAATCTAGTGAACAAACTGAACTAATCAGCAAAATAGCGTCAGACTCATAGACAGCAGGATGACAGCTATGAGGGGGGACGGTAGTGGGGAGGGATCGAGAGAAAGGGAAAGAAGGCTCACAAGCATGGACCACAGTGTGGTGGCTGCAGGTGCGGGGAAGGTACAAGGGGGTTTAAGGGTAATGGGAAAAAGGCAATAAAAATTAACTTTACAGAAAAATAGAAATCACCTTTGGGTGGAGTAGTAATTTATTGCTCTGCAAAATGCCCCTGTAAGTACCACTGACTAATGCCAGAGGGAACCTAAGTGGTATCCCATAGCTGGAAAAGGAAACAATGGCCCATAAATAGTGTTTAATATTTCATACTTCCTCTTAAAATTTTATTTGCTTTCTCTTACCTATGTATTTGTTTTCTTATATAAAATGTAACACTTTTCCTCCAAAAGCTTTAAGCAAAATAGATGGTCCAGGAGAAAAGCTCTATGTACTCTGCAGTTAAGGCTCCCTGTCTCATCCAACTCTGTTTCTAGGGGCTAGAAATACTGCAGTTCAGGAAACCCATCAGATATAAAGTCACTCTGCCTGGGCAGTTATGTATGTCATTGTGTTTAATAGTAATAAAAATCACCATCATCATCATCATCATTATTATTATAACACCATTAAAATAAGCTCTGTATTAATGTAATCTCAGTTCCTGATGTTGCTGCAATACCTTATACATAATAATCCATTTAATGCATATTAATTGAAAAAGTGCCCAACATCACTAATTACCAGGGAAACTAAAACCACAGTGACATATCATGTCACACCTATCAGATGGCTATTATTTAAAAACAGGCTAAGTGTTGGTGAAGGTGCAGAGAAAGGGCACCCTTGTGCACTGACAGTGGGAAAGTAAACTGGTGGGGCCACTGCAGCAAACAGATTGGAACTTCCTCAGAAAACTACCGTTTGACCCAGCAATCTCACTTCTGGGTACACGTCCAGAGGAATGGAGGTCAGGATCTCAGAATGGTGCCTGCACCCCCGTGTTCACTGCAGCATTATGCACAGTAGCCGAGACGTGGAAAAAAAACCCAAATGTCTGTCAATGGATGAGTGCATGAAGAACATGTGGTATACATACACAAAGGAATATTATTCAGCCGCAGAAAAGAAAGAAAAACAAAAGAAAACCCTACCATTTGCAACAACATGAGTGGACCTACAGTAAGTGAAATAAGCCACATACAGAAAAACAAATACTGCATGATCCCACTTTTATGAGGAATCTAAAATCATCAGTCTCTAGAACCAGAGAGTAGAGTCATGGTTACCAGGAGTAGGGAAAATGAGCAGATATTGGTCAAAGGGCACAAAATTTCAGTTCTGCAAAATGAGTAAATTCTGGAGCTCTAATGTACAACATGCGCCCTAGAGTTAATAATACTGTACTGTACACTTAAAACTTGACTAAAAAATTAAATTTTATGTTCAATGCTCTTACCATAAAAGAAAGACTACTTAAAACTGAAACATAACAGGTGAAAAAGAAACATTTGGGGGTGACAGATAAGTGCATGGCCTTGATTGTGGGGATGGTTTTATAGGCATGTACTTACCCCCAAACCCATCAGGTTGCATACATTAAATGTCATAGCTTTTTTAATGTCAATCACACCTTGATAGAGTGGCTTAAAAATAAATATATAGAGTAATCAAACTTCATTATATTGCTAAATGTAATTCACACAAGCAATTAAACAATATAAATGATTAAATGAACTGCACTTAATGATATTAAAGCCAACACTGAGTGGGAACACTGGTTCCCAAATAAGGACCGTTCAGTTTTTTTGTACATCTCTGCCTGGAACTCTGTATGAGAAGACTACATTTTTTTCTTTACTTCTTCTGTAATTTCATTGCTAGATTCTAAGTATTAGTGTCCACATTGAACAACATGCTGTTATTCAAAGTAAGAGAGGCTAGCACAGTTCAAAATACCTTACTGAGATACTAGAAAGGACGAAACTAGCTAGGTCTTGATCCTCTTTGGGTGCCTGCAAGGCACCTTCTTTACCCCTTGGTTGCCCATCCAACTCTCATGTAATTGGCAACAGGACACAGAGACAGTATGGCCCATCGTCTTCCACCCAGCAGCCATCAGCTTGAATTTAGACATGCCTAAGTTTGAATTCTGGATCAGGGAAGTTCCAAGAAATTTGGCAAGTTATTTAAATCCTGCTCAACACCTGTTTCCTCTCCTCTAAGATGGGTTTAATACCAGCCCATTCAGATGGTTGCTGAGGATTATGAAGTTAACTAACACATGTTAAAGCACCTAGCACAGAACTGGGATACAGTAGGCATTTAAAAATGTTAGAAAAATAAACCAAAGATGTTAAAATGCATTCAGGAGGATTACATACACTGATGGCTTAAAACGATTCTATCCAGTTTTTTCTTGGGGGGGAGGGGGTTAAGGTAAGGGTGATCTGGAAAGTTTAAAGGACACATACATGCTCATTTGATCAAAAATATGTATAGTTCGCAAGTCTTTTACGGGTATAACAATGATTCAACTCAAACTTCCATCTAAATTAGGAATCAAACTTTTCCTATAAAAGGCTAAATAGTAAATATTTTCTGTTTTGTGGGACATATGGTCTCTGTTGCAACCATTCAGCTCTGCCCTTTAAAGCACAAAAACAACCATAGACAATATCAAAACAAGGGAGCAGGCCGCGTTCCAGTGTGAGTCGTTTAAGGACATACATACTTCCGTAAGTGAGAACACTCTGGTCTAGAAGTACATTAATGGCCAGGGTATTGCCATTTTACTTTCTATGTAGATTTTAGATGTTAAGCCCTTAGGAACCTAAGCCGAGTCCAACTGCCCAACTCTTTCAGGACAAAAACAAAAATAAAAGCTATCCATTACAGAATGGAAACAAATCCACTGTGTTATCTTGACTCTTATAAGCTCATCTGCAGTGTCAAAAAAAGAATAGTGCCTTTATGTGCACAAGGTGGAGGGAGAGTGCTGTTCATCTTATTATCAAATAAAACAACAACAACAAAACTCATTCCACTGCTTCTTATTTTTCTGAATAACCTACTCCACCTAATTCTGCAAACATATGAAGTGTTAGACAACCACTTTGCCTGGCTAAAAATCTAGTCATATAAGACCAAGAGGATAGAGATTGAAAGTTATAAAAGGTAATTCAGTATGGCAACACTTGCCATGTCCAGGGCTTTAGGGTTTGTAGAACGTTTCCCACACACTGTCTATTATTTACTGTTCACAATAATCAGGCTATATATGAGAGGTTATGATTATTATGCCCATTCTTTACAAAGGAATATGTGGACTTTTCAGAGCTGGTCAGCACCTTGCCTGGGGGCTAACAGAGCTAGTAATCCATGGCTTAAGATCTGACCCCAGGAGGCTAAGTCAGAAGACACAATGCAGTTATGCTGTGTACTAGAACACACATGGCACTTGGAGCCACCCTGAGAGAGGTCCAGCTCTCCTGGGGCCTCCCTGCTGTAAGGAAGCTGCAAATGTAGAGAGGCCTCCTATAAGTACAGGTGGTAATCCTAGAGTCGGCTCCTCCAGCCCGGACATCAGAGCCAGGTGTGACTGGGCCGACACTCCATTCCAGCCCTCCAGGCATTTGCTCACCACTAGGTTTGTTTCTCCCCCTTGAGGCCTCACACATCATGTATTACAGATAAGCCTTCCCTGCCATGCCTTTTCCAAAGTCTTGACCCACAGAATCTGTGAGTATAATAAAATATTTTCTACTTTAAAATATTTTTTAAAAGAAAGAAAAAGAACTGATCCCCGAATCTCTTTCGTAGAGACTCAATCCTCCTTCTGCCACATGCTGCCACCTCTTTTTAATGTGCAGCTATCGGTCAACTTGGCTTACACATTGCAGGAAGGAGAAAGGGTGAAATATATACAGTGAAGTGATTAGCGCTGTTGCTGAATAATTAATGTTCTCAATATGATCCGTAATCCATATGGAAGGTGTAATCAAAGCACAAGAGAGGTGACCTGCCCACTCTGGAGTGAACCTTTCCAAAATACTAACTCAGGGACTGACTTTAGGGCCAAATTTTCACTCAGGAG